>ML807737.1:95124-118161 GCA_009831015.1 Picea engelmannii | reverse complement strand
GGGAATAACCTTTCGCTACTAACCAAGCTTTGTATTTCTCCACTTTTCCTTCTACATTCAACTTCTTCTTAAACACCCATTTGTTGCCAATGGCCTTTCTTCCAGTTGGCAACTCAACTAGATCCCATGCCTCATTCTTATCCGAGGAATCCATCTCTTCAACCATGGCCTTCTTCTAGAGTTTATTATCCTATGAATTCATTGCTTCCTTGACAGTTATGGGATCATCATCAGTAATAGATAAAGAAAAATTAGAACGAAAATCATGGGGACTATACCTTTCTGGTTGTCTTCTTTCCCTCATTGATATCCTCAATACTGGAGTATGAGGTTCTTCTTCTTCTTATTCATCTTCTTCCATTGATTTAGATTTTGCATCATCCAACTCAAACTCTATTTTCTCAGGTTCTTCTTTCCTTGGTAGGAATTCATGTTTGGGAACATCTTTAACCTATCTAAAAATAACATCCCGACTATAAGCAGTCTTCTTAGTTTATGGGTTCCAAATCTCATAACCTTTCATACCATCTTTAAAACCAATAAAGATACACTCTTCAACTTTATTATCCAACTTACTCCTATTTTCCTTTGGAGCATGTACATATGCATCACAACCAAACACTCTGAGATGTTTAAGAGAAGGTTTCTTACCAGTCCATACCTCATGCAGATTTTTGTCCACCAACGCTGACGAGGGTGATCTATTTAGCAAGTAACATGCAATACTCACTCCCTCTGCCCAAAATCCCTATCCTAACCCGACATCACCGAGCTCCTTGATTTTTCCATCAATGTCCCATTCATCCTTTTTGCAACCCCATTTTGTTGAGGTGTGCATGGAGTAGTCTTTTTCCTTGTTATACTGCACTTCTTACATAACTATTCAAATTCATTCCCACATAATTCTCCACCATTATCCGTCCTCAACACCTTTATTTACTTCTTGTCTGGTTTTCTACTAGAGCCTTAAACTCTTTAAATTTATCAAATACCTCAGATTACTTCCTAAGGAAATAAATACATGTGTTCCTTGAGAAATCATCTATGAATGAAACATAATACACATATTTACCTAGTGATGGAACATGCACAGGTCCGAACACATAATTGTGTATCAACTCTAAGATCCCCTTTGCTCTTGTAGCACTAGATGGGAATCTTAATCGATTATGTTTATCACATATGCAATGTTCAAAGAAATCAAAATCCAGAGTGCAATTAGACATACCTTCAACCATACATTTATCTTGTAGTGTTTGAAGGCCCTTTTCTCTAATATGTCCCAATCTTTGATTCCACAACATGGTCTTCTTTCCAGGGCTAGTATGAATCATATCTTCTTTATTTCTTTACTCAGGGACAATAGAACTGTTACACCCATCAATATAATTTCTTCCCAATAACTTGTACAAAGTTCCACACCAAACTCCCTTCATCAAAACCATTGCTCCTCGTACCATCGTGCAACTACCCGTTCCCAATAAAGTATCCACACCTGCATCATCCAACTTACTTAAAAATATTAGGCTCCTAGCTAGATATAGAAAGTGCAAAATTCCAGGGAGGGTTCTAATCCTTCCATATTTCAACAACAACTTAACTCTTCCACATCCCATGATTTTGGTTGTGGTCATCTCCTAGGAAGACATCACCACCATCATACTTTTCATATTAATTGAACCATTCCCTGTTAGGAGTCATATGAAATGATGCAACTAAGTCGATCAACCATACATCACGATCTGCATGTGTACCTGTAGATGCCAGGTAAACATCACCTCCTTCTTCTGTGGAGGTTTTCGCCTCTATGGAAGAGGCATCATTAGATTCCTTTGCTTTATCAACTTTCTTAGATCTACAATGTTTCTTATAATGCCCAACTTTACCACATTTCCAACATTTCCTCAAAGATTTTCCTGGGGATTTAGACCTACCTTTAGATTTAGAGGGTTATCTACAATGTTATTCTTAAGACAAGCAATCTCAATGGATGAAGTGGCTTCCTTTGGTAGAATGGTGATATATTACTACCTATCACACATCTACTAAAATGTCCCCATTTGACAGGGTGGCATGGGCAGGCAGGGTAATTTTTTTCCATGGAGGAAAAAATGAGCTCTCTTACTCCCGGAACATAGGACATGCCACCAACAACTAGGGCAAGGCTTGTGCTCTCTTCCAGGGTCTACAATTGGCTAAGACATGAGGTATTCAATCCAACACTATAGTTGGTGATTCAAAACCCACTATTAATCATGCCTGATTGAGATCCCTCCCCTCAAATGGTTGCCTCAGGGTTATATTTTGGTGTATTCACTTAGATATGAAATCCTTCATGAGCGTTGAACCCCTCCATGTACTCAGGAAAAATAATAAGGATGTAGATAATCAGACAAAACTAGTTATCAGTGAGGGTTTGGGGACTCTAAGAGTCAATAAGCGAGCTTCCTCTCTCCATATTCAATGACTCCACCATTCCTTAATGTCTTTGGAAATCGGGGTGGGTCGTGCAGATCCCCACTCCCTCCCTAATCCTTTGCAACCTTCTTGATTTTCATCCCTGATAAGCTCAACATGCACATGTATCTCCCAACATCTGTGACAACGGTAAGGGGAAATGTTGGTGGCTCAAGGAGGAATAAGGCAATAATGGATGAAGAACAAAATGAGTTCATCTCCACTATGCAATCTCTTCAGATACAAGTTAGTGTTTTTTCAGTCCAAGTTCTTTCTATCTTGGAGATCATAATTCAACATCGGAAAGGTCAAGAACAAATGTAGGATGAGTGTGCAACACTCATGTGACATATTAAGGAACTCTAGCTTCACCTCAGCATCAACAGACCCTCAAGAATGACATATGAAAATTTAGAAGGAGCTTCATCCCCAAGGGTCTTCCAACAACTTCTAGACTTGAATCCCCCCTCCTTCAGACTTCAGAGATGCAACCTCGGCTAGTCAAGATCCTCCTAAATCCCCCTAATACAATGCAATGTCTTTTTGTACTCATTATAGGCATCTTTATCAGACTCTACATAGTGAAATGTTTTGTATTCAAGTATGGTTCAAGGTTTACAAAGGCATAAACTAAATCTTTATATGGTGTTCGATATGTAAATTTGGGAGCTCCCAAATTTACCTCTTATATGTTTCACAACTTTTATTAATATAATTTCTCAAGCTTTTGTGAAAAAAAAAATGTCCCCATTTGAGGCCTTTTATGGATATCTAGCTCCTAGTATCTCATAATTTTTGCAAGATAAGTCCAAAGTATAGGAAATAGAGTCACATATGGAGAATACTAAAGAAACATTGACAATTCTTAAGGAAAACCTTCAAATGGGGCAAAATAGATTGAAACAACAAGAAGATAAACATTGAAGTGAAAGACAATTTGAGGAGGGTGATTGGGTATTTTCAGACTTCAACCTTATAAGCAATCCACACTCAAGCAAAATAAGAATAATAAATTAGCTCCAAAATTTTATGGACCCTACAAAATTATTCGTTGGATTGGACAAGTGGCATATGAGTTAGATTTTCCTTCTTCTCGTATTCATAAGGTTTTTCTTGTATATTGTCTAAAAATGGTCTTGGGACAAACTATGCCAGTGCAAACAGAACTTACAGAATTATATGAAGAATATGCCTCTAGAAGAAACTACATGGGAAAATGAGCAATTCGTGAAGAAATATCCTCAATTACAAGCTTTGAGGGCAAAGCTTTTTTAAAGAAGGGGCTATGTTAATGCCCTTGGGCCCCTATGTTAAGGCCGTAATAAGCATTCATTATTAGTTTATTAGTTATGTTAGTAGGATGACTAGAACCTTTCATTGTACCCTTTGTATTATATATATATATATATATATATATATATATATATATATAGTCTCAGGATCATCATATTTTGTCTTGTGAATTGGATATATTGTAAAAGGAGGTTTCCCCCTTGATGTGGACTATATTCATTTACTTGCTATCATTTCCAAGGAACTTGGTTCATAACACCTTCTTCGCCACTTTCAAATGTTAGATTATAAACCAGCCCCCTCTCCCTTCCAGTTTAGAGTCAAACTTGCTACCATTAGTAATACTCCCCAAGTTGATGCCACTTTCTACTGTCGGTTAGTTGGTAGCCTCTTATATTTGACTCATACCCATCCTGATATTTCCTTTGTTGTTGGTCTTTTTTCCTTAGTATATGCAAACACCCCATGAAAGCCATTGGAAAGCAACAAAAATGATACATCGACATGTCTAGGATATAGTTCAGTTTGGGATACATTATAGTTCACGGGGGACTCCTTTATTGGTTGGTTTCATTGACTTAGATTGGGTTGTTGATCCTGATGATTAAATTCTACTGCAAGTTATGTTTTCAGCCTTGGTTCTGGACCCGCCACGTGGGCTTCTAAGAAACAACAAGCTATTTATCTTTCTTCAGTAGAAGTAGAGTACCGAGTAACGATTATTGCAAGTCAAGAAGCCTTGTGGCTTTGACAGATCCTTTTAGAGTTTTGGAGCGATAATCAGAGTGCCAATCTCATCAAAGATCTAGTTCAACATTAGCATAACAAACACATCAAGCTACACATGCATTTCATTAGAAAGCTCATTAACGATTGAGCTATTGAAGCGCTCTTTTTCCCCACAAAATATCAAGTTGCAAACATTTTCACAAGGTCTCTTATAGAAGCGAAGTTTTCAAAACTTCAACCTATCTTAGGAGTTCAAGAAGTTGTCATTAAGGAGGGATAGGTTCTAATGCCTCCTTCTTTTTCCTATTGTATCACCTTTGTAAATCCTTCAACCCTATCCCAAGTTGTTCTTAAGGGGGGATGTTAAGATATTTAGACACTTAGGAGTTAGTTAAGATCAACTTGGTCTAATCTATATTTAGGTAAAAGCGTGTTTCTTAACTATGCATTTGTAGTTATGTAATCAGACAATCATGATATGTTTTAGATATAGAGTGATCAAATGAATCATATTCTCCTCAATCTTAATTTCTACATTGATCCATGGCTTATCACCTGATTGGTTCGTGATCTCTACTTAAATAACATGAAGGGTCATTTTCCGATGATCGATTGTGAGAAACTCTCTTGTAAAATATTTTTCTTTTGCATTAATATATTGCCTCAAGTGGCCATGTTGGTTGGGGTCGTGGACTGTTTCCCCTTTTTAGGGTTTTAACCATGTAAAAACATCGGTGTATTGATATGTAATCTGGTTGTGTGAGTGGCTACTGTAGGTGTTCATCCTATGTGGGAATACCCTCTTTTGTTGAACACTATTGCTCAAAAGTAAATAAAAAATACACACTTATTCTAATGTTAATTAGAAAATCAAATGGAATACTAAGGAATGCAATGGAAAAACACCTTGAGTCTAACTCCGACCTTTGAGCATAAAAAAAGACTAATACAAGGTTATGGTTAAGTGAAAATGGTTTATAAATAAGGGAAAGAGGGTGAAAAAATGGAAAAATCACGACTCGTCACCTAGTAGAGATGTTTTGGGTAGTATCAATATCATATTTTAGTTCACTAGAACTCTCAATTGACTCAACATAAATATATGGGTTGGTTAATTAGGACAAAACATAGTTAATTTGGCTTCCAATTTTTTAAAAATGGAGCATATGGAAGTGTTCCCAAGTGTCTTTTCTATATCACCTATTGGATCCTTGACTGTAGTGGAGGTATTAGACCATCAACTTTGGATAGTAAATCATTAATATAATGGGACAATGTGACACGTTGAGGGTTCACCTTCAACCCTTTACATTTTCAATATCCACATACTACTAGGGTGCCATAAAATAGATCCAATTCATGGGTAGTACCATTGGTTCATGATGGTCACTAGAATATGGCATGTTATAATTGGTGGGGTAAAGTAGCTTTCCATTTTTGTCCACCATCTACCTGCAATATATTTCTCTTGATAAGAGCTTGTAGTGTTTTTGCTTTGGTGGAATATTAAGTGCATTTGAACTTGAACTTGAATTAGGATCCTACAAAATTCAATGCAAAATTATTCAAATGCGCATTCAAAGGCCTCATAAATTCAATTAAATAATCAAAATATAAATAAAAACTAGACTTACTACAAATGGTAAAGTAGAACTTGATGAACTTGGAATGATATGGAATGGGTTGGAATTTGAAGAATTGGCCATTTGACATTGTCACTTTTTTTTCTTTGCATTTGAGCCAAAACCATAATCAATACATGTCTACATTCTTTTTTAAGTAACTGATGTGCCTAATATATATCGAATGCTCTAGAACATATGTATAGATTAAATGCATTGATGCACTAAATTATGATATGCATTGACATTAAACCTCCACAAAGTTATAATTACAAAGGTTTTCACTTCTATTTTCTTTGTAAACTATTTATTTATCGTATTTAAATCCATAGAGCACAGTCATGTGCTTAAGTATGTAAGTAGCAGCACGAGCCAATTTTTTTTCTTTAAAATATCACACATGTTTATCATCAATGCGTCAAAAGATCAAGTGAAAAAATGAATAGGAATTTCCTTTTTTAAACGTAAGTTATAAATGAAAACCTTAGTCCATATTCTTTTCTTTTACCAAAAGTTAGATGAGAGACTTGTGTAAGAGAGATTTACCAAGGAAGACTTTGGAGTGGATAGAGTTTTTTGAAGAACCAAATTTGCAAGGGATAGTCATAGGTCACATATAACCCTACATAAGAGAAATTTAAGGTATGTAACTTCATTCTATTCATTTTAAATTACCTTCAACACTGCAAACCCTAATTTTCTTATTTCTTCTCTTTTATTTTATGTTGTTGCAAACTCTACCATTGGGGGTTTATTCTCTCTACTATTTGACAATGAGATTTTTTTTAGGTAATAAATATTTATTGGCTTTGTGTATCTATATATTGGGCTTTGACTATTTGTTTCATTAGGACCACTAATGCATTGGATCCAAACCCTATAATTTCCAGTTAGAAAAAAGAAAAAAAAAGAAAAAAACATTTTTGTAGCACTAGTGCAGTTTTTATTCAAAACACATCATTTACCACAACCATTTAAAAATATCAACTTTAGTGGTGCACATTATATAGTAATTATGCATTTGTGTGTATGTGTGTATTAAGCATAGCAGTGCATGTTTTTGGATTGTACACACTACCTAACCCAAAAACAATTTTAACATGAAATTCTTTACTTAGTTTGTAAAAAATATTTCATTATGCAAATATTTCATTGATAGAAAATGGATAATATAAGATTAGGAAAAAATCTTGTAGCAATGAAGGTGAGGGAAGCACATCTCAAGAAGAGAACACGACAAGTTCTTTTGAATTTTAATATAAAGTAATATATTTGAATTATCTATAAGTTTAAATTATGTGTATTTGATAATGCATGTCATGCAAAGAAAAGACTTGAAGAAACTCTAAAGTATTGCTTGCAATATGAGGGGAAAAGAGCGTAAAATATTTATGGAAATGTTTCAAAGAGAGGAATTAGGTGGATCAAAAGGTGATCAATATGAATTTTCTTCTTTAACATTTTATGTTAAGCCCTAGACAAAGCCCCATACAAATATCATGTTATGTATAAAACCCCTTATTGAATTATTACATTTCATGTGTTATATTTGTATGTAGATTCTGAACCCGTTCATCACACCCTTTCATTATACTTGTACCCTTTGTCTCCTATATATATATATATATATATATATATACCAATGAGACCTAGTCTTAGGATCATCTTATCTAATCTGATATTGTATTATGAAGTGAATATATTGTAAAATGAGGTTTCCCCCTCAAAGTGGATTGTAATTCATTGATTTTTTTTTATCATTTTTAAGGCGTTGGATCGTAACATTTGGTACCAGAGCCTTGATCTTAGGGTTTTTCTTCCTCAAGGAGGTCATCTTGGCATTTTTGCTATAAATTTTTCTTTGGGGCCACTTCAAAAAGAAAAATCTGGAGGTTGTTTATAAGACATATCAGGGTACCTTTGGTACAAATTTTAGCTTTTGGGTCGTTGCACTTTCAGAGTTACACCCTGTAGAAGATAGGGTTTTTGACTAGTCCTATAACTAGTCTCAAACATATGTTCCAGGTAAAACAATCATATTCTCTTCATAGAGGATCCAAATTCCATGAGACCAGTTGCATTGAAAAGAGAACAATCTTTGGTATTTATGGTACAAGTTTTAGAATCAGATATCAAATATTTGGTGTGTGGCATTATGTATAACTTCGCTCTCCTAGAAAGACAACAAATTAGCAAGGTTTGGGAAAGTTACCCTAACTTCCACTTGGCACATTCAATTTTGATCAAACCTGTGGCATTGCAGAGAGGAAATTTTAGAGTACTATAGGTCAAAATTTCAGACTTACAAGGGCCAAAATTTCATAAATACATCAGAAGGAAGGTCGGTCAGAAGACACGACTCCAAATTAAGAGTTGAAAGGTACAAAACTTACAATTGACATAACTTTTTATTGGAAGATATGTTTTTGGTGATTCAAAATTTGTGATAAAGAGGAAAAAGAGGAGCATTATTATTTGTATTCTACATGGGTCCAAATAATATGTCAACACCAATTAAACCTTCTGAAGTCTTATCTATAACTCAAGAAGAAAATGAGAACATACATAACAGGATATCCAAATTGGAGGAACAACTTAATAAATTGAGTGCTAGGTCAATAACAAAGGATGAGTTTGTAAACTCACAAAGACAAATTCAAGAAATGGATAACATAAAAAATAAGATGGATGTAAATAAAGTAGGAATATACAAATCTATGAAGGAATTGCAAAATTCCTTGTCTTCCATGATCTCCCAGGCTCGAGATGAGAGACCCCCCAAAGGAGATATCAAAATGCAAGGAGCTCATGAAAATAAGGGTAGTATTCAGGTTAAATAACCTACCGATAATAAGTGAATTTCCAATGGATTTAACTCTAATAGGGGAGTTAATTACGATGGGGTCCTAAATTCAACCTTCCCAAAATTGAATTAAAGAAGTTTGATGGGACATAGGTATTTATTTGGGTGAACCAAATAGATCAATATTTTGAACTACATAATATTATGGATGATAAGAAAATGATTCACATAGCAAATTTGAACTTTGAGATAAAACCATATCAATGGTACCAATGGATAGTAAAAAGACAACCCCTTTTTTATCATTATATTTGGGGTTTATTTACAAGAGACTTAGAAGCACAATATGGGAAAGTTTGGGAACAAGACTACTTCAATCAATTGAAAAGAATCAAGAACTTAGGTGATATTGGAGATTATAATTCAGAAATTTAAGTATTGGCCACAAGGGTGGATGACATAAGTGATGAACAATTGTTGCAAGCTTACATGGGTGGATTAAAAGAAGACATTAAACATGATATTTTCTTAAAACATCCTGCAAATATTATGGAATCTATGCAATCTTCTCGTCATATTCAAGCCAAGAATAAGGCTACACACAAGTCTACCATGGGAGCATACACATGAAGTAGAGATCATTTTGGGGTTCATGAGACAACCGTACCTCAACCGATAAGGTTGACACCTCAACAAATGGATGAAATAAGAGAAAAGGGACTACGTTTTGATTGTGACAGCCGATACAATAAGGGGCATACATGTAGTGAGAAGAAAGTATTCTACATAGACAATCAAGAGGAAGAAGATCAAGAATTGGAAACATCACAAGATCTAGAGCTAGAAGAGACTACTCCAATGATATCTTGTCATGCATTGGCCAAAATTAGTACTCCACAAACCCTCGAGATCGAAGGATATATTGAAACAAAAAAGGTAACAATGTTGATTAATTCTAGTAGTACCCATAACTTCATGAATTGAAAATTAGCAAAAGTCTCAATTGCTTTGTATATCCAGCACCAGAGTTCCAAGTATTCATTGTAGATGGAGGTACCATAAATTGTTATGGGAAGTGCCATAATATTAATCTCAATATGGGGGAGTATTTATTGGATAGTCCCATGATTTAAATCCAAATGCGTGGTGCTGATGTTGTATTAGGGTTCCAATGGTTACAATCATTGGGAACAATGGCCCTTAATTTTGAATATCTTTTCATGATATTTTCCTCAGAAGGCAAGGAAATTGAGCTTAGAGGTATCCAAATAAAATCCTCTAAAATAAGCTCCAACATCGTGAAAACAATACCCAAAAAGGGACACCATGGTGTAATTGCATAATTGAGCTCAATAGATGTTCAAACATCTATATCCTCTACTCCAATGGATCTCCAAAAAGTTATCAACAATCATTCCAAGGTATTTGGAGAGAGATCTAAGGGTCTTCCACCTGTTCAAGATCATGCCCATGTTATTCATCCATGATAAGGAAGTGTACATTCAGTCTTCCATGTTTCTTGCTTAAAGAAAATAATCAATGACAAGATCCCAGTGCAAACTATTTTATCAGAGATGAATGGAGAAGGGAAAAGCATACTAGAACTATAAACAATCCTTGAAATAAGGATTAAGAAGCTAGAAAATCAAGAAATTACCGAGTACTTCATCAGATGGAAGAACCTACTAGTGGATGAGGAAACATGGGAAGGTGATTTCTTCATGCATACACACCTGCAGTTATCAAGTGTCGAGGAAAAAAAATGTTTGAACGGGAGGGGCATGCTAATCCTTAGACAAATCCCCATACAAATATCATGTTATGTATACAACCCCTTATTAAGCCCCTTATTGAATTATTACATTTCTTGTGTTATATTTGTATGTAGGCTCTGAACCCCTTCATCACACCCTTTCATTATAATTGTACCCTTTGTCTCCTATATATATACCAAGGAGACCTAGTCTTAGGATCGTGTTATCTCATCTCATATTGTACTATGAAGTGGATATATTGTAAAAGGAGGTTTCCCCCTCGAAGTGGACTGTAATTCATTGATTTTTTATCCTTTTTAAGGCATTGGATCATAACATTTTACTATAAATGTAATTCTTAATAATACTCCCTAATCAAGAGGACATAAAGAAATGATCTAGTGAAATAGTAATTCCTTGTTCTCATTAACTACCAAAGTGCATGAGAATGAGCACCAATATGCCTCACAACATGCAACTATTATGAATCTCCTGGTTCAACATAGGCATAATATAGATGTTTTAGAAGTTGAATGCAACAAGTCGAGGAGCTTGTGATTTGGATAATATATAGAACGAAATGAAAGGTAAGAATATGAATGGAAACACACACACACACACACACATATTATATAGAGTGCATTAATACAACTGATCCAGGTGGATATTGGTGGCCACCCACCTATTCCAACTGGCCCCTTGTGTCCGTTTTTGTTCAACATGTTCTTTTGTACTGCTTTGTAATTGTGGGTTCTACACTTCTGGGGCTATCAGAAGCCCCACACATCCTCCAGGTGGATATGGGTGGCCTCTTAACTAATCCAACTGGCTTATTTTGTATGTTTTCATGTCAACACATCTTGTTGTACTTCCAGGGCCATTTTGGGGCCCTAAATGGTGTTTTTTTTGGCTCGCCATAGTCAAACTATAGACGGAGTCAGAGTTTGATGATGAAATGTGTAGTTTTATAAAAGACCTTCCCAATGGGATATTAAGCGCCTAAAATGGAGGTTGTATGCAAAAGTTACAACCCTAGGAAGTTGAGGTACCAAATTACACCAACTTACTTATAGGGCCCACATGACTTTTGGCGTTTCACCTTCTAGGGTTAGGTTTTTGGATGTCTAGGGTTTTGGAATTCATGAGTAATATCAAAAAGGCCTATGGAGCCTCATTGTAATCCATTCTGCTTAGATGGATGCACTTAGTAGCCACATCTCTTCTCAGAGATAGCTACCACCATTCGAGCAAGTTTCAGTTCCGCAGTTTTACAGTTTCAACCTATTTAATTATTTAATAGAAGATATTGTTCACTGGATATTTGTGTTATTCTCCATATCTCTATTGTATTTAGTCTGTAAATCAGTTCGTTCCGATCCTAAATCCAGATTAGTGGTATCAGAGCAGTCTGCTCTTCATTTATTTTTCTTCGTGCATGTCCTCGACAAGATCTGGTACAAGAAGTTGGGACTTGAACCAATCGAGCCATTACCATATCGGTCACGCCGAGACCCCGACAAGAACCCATGGGAGACAAAAAGAAAGATGATAGAGCAAGAGATCCTATTAAAATTTTTCTCAAGGAAGCCCTCGCGTGACAAAGGAATGAAATGATGGACAACTTCGCGCAGATCCTTCGACGACTGCCCACAGGAGAAGTATCTTCATCAAGCGGCCATGAAACCCCCTTCAAGGTACATGTAAATTTTGATATTCCATTATTTGACTTACTAATAGATGCGGATAGATAAATGGTTGAATCTGCTCGAAGGATATTTTTCGTTCCACAATTTTTCTGATAGAGAAAAGATCACTTTTGCACTCCTCAAGGTCATTCCCCATGTTAAAGACTGGTGGGATACTTACTCTGAGCAAAGGGCCATGGAGGAATCTGCAATATTTATCGTGGCCCCTACATGGGATTCCTTCCGAGATGCCATTAAATAACAATACTACCCTGTTGGAAGCTACGAGGACCAGTACACCAGATGAACCACCCTACGTCAAGAAAGGGACCAGATAGCACCAGATTTCACCAATATTTTCCATACCCTACGCACCAAATTGGGTATCAAATACTTTGAGCGTCATCTGGTGCTCAAATACCACGACTGTTTACATAGATACATTCAGACATAAATGGAGTTCCTGGACATCGCCTCTTTGTGCACGGTTTGTAGATACGCTATCAAGATCGAACAAAAATTTAAGAAGAAACGATGAGAGTTTGGATCTGCAAACCCCTCATAGACGAAGTAGGGAAAAGGCAACCCCAACCCACACAAAAAGGTACCAAGTCGAGATGGCTTCCCTCAGGACAACCAGTCCAAGCCACAACATAAGAAGGGCAATAAGAAGATGAAGAAGGATACGGGAAAATGGTGTGAGTACCATAAAAGTCCTTGGCACAACACCGAAGAATGCCGCTCCAAGCAGTCTTTCATGGTTGAGCTAAAGGCTTCCGAGTTAGAGGCTGATTCTAATTCTGAGTCAAATCCTGAAGGAGAGAAGTGGATTATCGATGATGAACCCAGTGGCACTTTCGCTACCACCAAAGTCCGACCGAGCAAACTAGAAGAACTAGAGGAAGGGGGACACCTCTTTCACTCGTGGATGTGGGTCAAGGGGGCTACGATTTATTTCATTGTCGAAAATGATAGTCAAAAGAACCTGATTTCAACAGAGGTTGTCAGGTGGTTCGACCTACCAACGACACCGCACCCGCAAGCCTACACCATCGGCTGGCTTCGCTAAGGAAGAGATCTTCGTATCAGCCAACAATGGCATCTACCCTACGACATCAAGCCTTTCAAAGATGAGGTACTGTGTGATATTGCTCCCCTTAAGGTTTGTGATGTTGTTTTAGGACAACCACATTTGTGGAAGCATCATGCTGTGTATGAGTCTAGACCCCATAGTGTTATTATTACTTTGGGTAGACAAATGTACAGGATCCCAGAGGTAGCACCGCCTACTGCTATTTATTTAACCTTTGCTAAGAAATGTAGTAAGGTCATTTCACAGATCGAAAAGTTCATCTTTTTTGTGAACCATGCTCACAGTAAGAGAAGGTCATCGCCACATCCATGGCCTCTACACAAGTGGACATGATCGTGGAACAATACAGAGACATATTCTCCTCACCTACAGGGGTACTGACACATTGCCAAGTCAAGGATCCAATTTATCTAACCACTGACACACTTGTACCTAATGGACCAGTCTATCGGCGCTCGTTGATGGAGAATGAAGAAATCATGTGTTAGATCCGAGAGCTTCTTCAAAAGGGGCACATCAGACCCAACTCCTCCCCTTGCAGAAGCCCGATTGTACTAGTGTAGAAGAAGTACGAGACTTGGTGACTCTGCATTGATTACAGAGCCTTAAACAAAATCACAATCAAGAACCTCTACCCCATTCCCAAGATTGATGACCTTCTTGACCAATTCAAGGGGGAAAAGTTATTCAATAAGATTGACCTAAAGTCTGCCTACCCCCAGGTTCCCATCAAATCAACTGATGTATGGAAGACAACCTTCAAGTCTAAGAAGGTCTCTACGAATGGCTAGTCATGCCCTTTGGCTTAACAAATGCACCAACCACTTTCATGAGGTTSATGGATGATGTATTGAGACCCTTCACCAACTCCTTTGTGGTGGTATATTTGGATGACATCCTCATCTTCAGTCGAACGTGGGAAGAGAACATGCGGCATATTTAGCAAGTTTTGAGCACTTTGCGACAACACAAGCTGTATACCAACTTGGAAAAATGCTCTTTTGGCACGAACATGGTCCAATACTTGGGCTGCATTGTTGATGAGCATGGGGTACATGCTGATCCAGCTAAGATCCAAGTCATTTGTGACTGGTCATCCCTGACCACACTGATTGAGCTTCAGAGCTTTCTGGGGCTAGCCAACTTCTACCGACGGTTCATGTTGGGATTCTCCCACATTGCATGGGCCCTCAGCTAGGTGACCAAGGGTGGTGGTAGGGACAAGTTCGTGTGGGGGAAGGAGAAACAACGAGCATTCAATGATCTGAAGCATCGCTTGTGCTCAGCTTCGATACTCTCCTTTCCCAATCTGCAACAACCATTAGAGATTGAGATTGATGCATTTGACTATGTTGTGGGCGCAGTTCTCACTCAACACGGGCATTCGATGGCATACCATAGTGAGACACTCTCTAATATTGTCCGAAAATACCCCACCTATGACAAGGAAATGTATTCCATTGTACAAGCCTGTCATCAATGAAAACATTACATTATGGGGAAAGAGACGATCATACACACTGATCATAAGCCTTTGCAGTTCATAAAGACACAAGGAAAATTGCAGAACGACTGCCATCAAAAGTGGTCCACCTACTTGCAATAGTTTCATCTCAACATCAAGTATAAGACAAGTATCTCCAATCGTGTCGCTGACTACCTTAGTCGGCCCCCCGTGGTTGCACTCACCACTGTGCTCCATTCCTGTGGACAAGAAGCCTTTGAGTAGCCCCAACTTTATCAGCAAGATCCAGACTTCGCCACCACATATAAGCTCTTGGGTACAGGCGCAACTGTCATCGATTTTCACATTCAGGATTGACTCTTATGCCACATGGGCCATCTCTATGTTCCTACAAGCGAGTGTGAAAATTTGATTTGGGAAGCCCACTACAGTCGGGTGGCAGGACATTTTGGTGTAGAGAAAACTGTGGCCGTTCTTCAGAAACATTTTATTGGCCAAAACTTCGACATGATGTCAACAAGTATATCAGATCTTGCATTGTCTGTGCCATTTCCATGCCAGCCATCAAGAAGTAAGGCTTATATACCCCTCTTTTGATTCCCGAGAAGCCTCGGGAATGCATCTCAATGGATTAGATGTCTGGCTTTCTGCCCATCAAGCAAGGAAATGACTACGTGTTTGTGGTTGTTGATCAGTTTTCGAAGATGGCCATCCTCACAACCTGTAAGAAGAATGTCACAACGACATATACTGCCAAGGTCTTCTTCGAACGAGTGTGGGTCCACTTTGGGATACCACAGACCATCATCTCTGACCGAGACAATAGGTTCCTCAACACCTTTTTGGTCAAGTCTCTGGTCTCTGTTGGACACCAAGCTCACAAAATCCACTGCTTTCCACCCCCAAACCGATGGCCAAACATAGGTCGTCAATCAGATGATTGTGCACATCCTACGCATGTACAATTCTAAGCATCCATGTACATGGGATGAGAGTCTCCCCTATGTCCAAAACAATTACAACATGGCTCTCCATAGTTCCACCGGCCATAGCCCATTTCAGGTGGGTCTGGGATTCCAAACCTTGGGACCCATTGATGTTGCACTCCCTCTTACCACCGCACAGAAAAACTCTTCCCCTGATCAATCTACAATCGACAAAGCCACCATATTCATTGAGCAGATTCAACACATCCCCTAACAGGTCCAGTAAATTTTGCCGAAATCCAATGGTAAGTACAAGCAGCGCCATGATCAACACAGGGTACCACACCAGTTTCAGGTTGGTGACAAAGTCTGGTTACATCTGTAGAAGGAGCATCTCACCGAGCCCCATTGGAAGCTTCACCCACTACATTATGGTCCTTACACTATCACCAAGGTTGTGGGTAGCAATGATTTTGAGCTCAACACTCCACCCTTCCTTGGTCTGCATCCAGTATTCAATGTGGACCTCCTTCAATCATATTTTCCACCATTACTGGACACTTATGAGATTGACGAACAACTGACACCAACAAAGCTCAACCAAGACATCATGGAACAAGCATCTATTGATCAGATCGTGGACACACAGGTCAAGGGCACTCACTAACAACAGATCCAACTTTATCGGGTTGTCAAGGCAAGGCAACTCCTACACCAATGAAAGTGGCTCACCCGAGGCCAAATCCAACAGAAGTTTCCTCACTTGATGGGGGAAATCAACGCAATGGAGACCATTGCTTCCTAAGGGGGGAGGATTGATCCAGGTGGATATTGGTAGCCACCCACCTATTCCAATTGGCCCCTCGTGTCCGGTTTTGTTCGGCACATTCTTCTGTACTACTTTGTAATTGTGGGTTCTACACTCATAGGGTTGTCAGAAGCCCCACACATCCTCTAGGTGAATACGGGCGGCCTTTTGCCTAATCCAAATGGCTTATTTTGTATGATTTAATGTCAACACATCTTGTTGTACTTTTGGGGCTGTTTTGGGCGCCTAAATGATGTTTTTTTGGCTCGGGACAGTCAAATTATCGACAGAGTCAGAGTTCGACGACATAATTTGTAGTTCTCTGAAAGACCTTTCCAACAGGGTATTACGCGCCTAAAACATAGGTCGTATGCAAAAGTTAAGGCCCTAGGAAGTTGAGGTACCAAATTACACCAACTTACCTATAGGGCCCACATGAATTTTGGCGTTTCACCTTCTAGTGTTAGGTTTTTGGATGTCTAGGGTTTTGGAATTCATGAGTAATATCAAAAAGGCCTATGGAGCCTCATTGTAATCCATTATGCTCAGATAGATGTGCGTAGCAACCACATCTCTTCTCAGAGATAACTACCACAATTCGAGCAAGTTTTAGTTCTGCAGTTTTACAGTTTCAACCTATTTCATTATTTAATAGAAGATATTGTTCACTAGATATTTGCGTTATTCTCCATATCTCTGTGTTTATTGTATTTAGTTTGTTAATCAGTTCATTTCGCTCCTAAATCCAGATCAACAACAACACCCAAATTCTATTAATGAATGAAATAGGAAAAGACTGTAAATTGTAAAGCAATACAAACTAGCTAGAATGGTGGTAGCGTATCTCTAAAGCGAGAGGTGTCGTCTATGCTCATTTGCAAGAAGCCATTACAAGAGGCCGAAAATGAACTTTTAACATAAAGTACTAAGCCCTAAGAGGAGAAACCCATACATATTGAAAACCCTAACCATAGGAGACAAATCACCAAAAGGATTGTGAGCCTCAAGGTGGTTAATTGACACACCAACTTCCCCATGGCACAAATTTTGCATACAATCTCCATTTGGGGCGCACAATAAATCGTTGGAAATATCTAACTAAGAAGTACAATTGTTGGTAAGTCTAGGAAGGCCACGACCACTCCAAGCCTCCAAATGGCCAAAAAACATCGTTTAAGGCCTCAAAATGGCCCTAAAAGTTTAGGACCTAAAAAATGTAGATAAAAAACTGCCAAGATGGAGAACCGTGCTGTTAGTGTAAGAGGTGGGTGGCCATCGATGTCCATATGGATCAACTTTGCAATCAAACTAAGCAAGGGTGCCAAATCCATAGCCTCCAACAATAGGTGGTCCATCAATTCAGCCTAGGTAGAGTCCACAGATGAAGAAGCAGTCCATCAGATGAAAAATGTCATGGATATCTAGAAACATAATCCTATCTTATTGAATGTCGGTCATGAGGAGGAAAAAAAACAACATGTTTTCCATTAAGTTTATATGTATTTTAAAGTTATATGTCATTTAGGAGTTTTCATAAGGCAATATACTTTCAAGAATATCTGGAATGTATTAATCCTAGATACTAGTAAACTCTTCTATGTATTTTTTGAGAGTTGCCATTTTGATGAAGAACTCTATATTAGCCTTTTTGTATGCTCATTGCTAGTTGCAACCTTTTTATAATATAATATTATCGAGTTTTAGTTTAAAAAAAAATCCTCAATTTAAAAAAAAAATGTGTGCATAGGCTAATAGCAAGGGAACAAACGGTCGTCTAAGAAGATAAAAATCATGAAGGATGTAAATGATGATGAATTGGTACATAGTTCATATAGAGTGGTGTTGGAATTAATGAGAGGGGGGAAAACTTTTATAAAACTATGAGGGATATAATGAAAACAATGCACAGACATTTTTTCCATTTACAATAAAAAAATCAATCCAATGACTCTAAGAATAAGGTTATACATAAATTATAGCAAGTGTTTTTGAAGCTATGGTTAATGAGACCCACGAGATGTGCAATAACACAAACATATAATAACAAAGAATCATTTAAAATTTATTAATGCTAAACATGCTTTTGTTTTAATATGCACACACTAGTTTAAAAGATTACCAAATTAATATTTTTTCTATATTTATTTTCATATATCTATTAATCGATTCTTTTATTATTTTTAAATAGTTGTGTTTTTCATTTTTTAGGAATATTGATAAAATTACAAAGGACAATTGATGTGATATCCGAGACATACTGGTAGGGATGTCGAAAAAAATGTAAAAGAAGGAGGAGTCATCGCAACAACAACATGCATCAAACATATGTATTCATTGATTTTTTTGTATGTACAAAGAGTTTAATTCCTGCATGGAATATTAATTTTCAATTGTTTTGTTGTTGTAGAAAACAAAACAAAATGGAACCCATTCAACACATAATACACGATGACAAGGAAGAAAAGGGTTTATCACAAAGTTGATGAGTATTTAATGCATTTTCCTTACTTAAGATTTCATATTTGTTGTGATGTATATATTTTAATTGATTTGCAATCATCCATGGATATTTTTAATAGGAACTAACGTACAAAGAAGAGCCATCCAAACATTTTATTGACATTGGATCAAGTATGGGTTGTGAGTATATGTTGGAGTATGGATGGTTAATTGAACAATTCATAAGTAGCTATATTATTTTATTTCACTTATTTTATAATTAATGGAAAAACATGAAATCTTTAATTATATATGCTTTGTCATGGCATACAAAACTCACAAGAACCAAAGTATGAAGTGGATACAACATAAGGTATCTATAGAGACATCATGAGACATGGTTTCAAAAGAATGTGTATTGTTTATGAAGCATTCATTGCTATGATACACTTTTCTTTATTTCCGTAGAAAATAAATAAATCATAATTTCATTAAGTAAAAAAAAATGAAATTACATTTTGTAGATGCCTTTTCGACATTCATTGATTTCTTCCTACTTCTACTTTTGATAAAATACAAGAAATTGTTCTGCATAACTACATATATCATCCAACTATATCAAGCTATCATGGTCTTTAAATATGGAACTTATTGTTCCGAATTAGTTCACAAACTATTCAATACAATCCATTTTACATACCATTACATTTTCAAAAGTGACCAAAATTATATCATTAAGTCTATCTAGCCAACTTGTAGATTCATACATTCACCCAAAAACGAAATATAGCCACAGCCATGACATATCTACATAGTATCATAGAATATGTCACATGAAAGGTCCTAGATCATATTCACTCAACATTCTTTCTCGATAAGGCCAGATATGCCAAGTACCTAGGGCCATATGCACACCCAATTTTGATAAGGCATCAACAATGCAACTCCGTTGTCTTTAAACATGTAATAAATAAACTTCATTTATTGAGATTTTGATATTGTTGATCTCATAAAAAATGGGCATGAAATGAAACTCCCTCATACGAGATAATCCTGTTATCCAATCAATAACAACTTTGGAGTCATCCATCACCTATAATTTATGAATTCCTTTTTCTACAACTAACAATAGGACCAATTTTAAAGCTATTAGTACCACCCTATTATTTGTACTTCTACCTAGTCATCCTTTCTATTTCTAGAAAGTGGACTTAGAATAGTAAAAAATTCCACCAACTCCCCCAGGGATGGTAGCCATTGAACAAATCCATAAAAGTAAGTCCATGGTCCTCTTCTGTCAATGATTTCTTCTCTAATTATTCAGGAGGTTTTGGATCCTATATCTAGTATAAACTCTTAATTATAGTTATACTGTGAGATGCACATATACAATAAGGGATAACTTTGTCTTTTAATAAACTACAATTTCTCATCAACTAAATTCCCCAAGTTGCAATGGGTGGAAGTGATTTGAATGGTTTGACTTGAGGATTATCACACCAGAGTCCATGAGAATCCTTTATTGACTCACTTCCCCATGCATTAATTAATCTTGAATGCACCTCTAACTCCTTCCACATTGATAAAGTATAAGAACAATGAATAAGTATACGAGATATGTTTTCCCTAAATGATTTGCACAGTGGACATCTATTTGGAACATTCCATTTCCTCTACATGAAGTCCCATGTAGGTACTTTTTGATTGAGGACTAGCTAGATGAAAACCCTTGCTTTAAGAGGGAATTTGAACTTCTACACCTCTTTGACCCACCGGTCCAAACTTTGGACCTCTTCTTCTTCTCTTAGAACTATATACCATAATTTTGGAGTGTAACCACCCCCTACAAGATTCCTTGACCATACTAGTTCATCTTCAATATCCTTTATTTGAACATGGTTGTTTTTGAGAGTATGGCAATAATTTTCCCATAATTGCTCCTCACCATCCTTGAAGCCCAAACTTGTAGTTGATAGCCATTCTTTGTTGAAAGTATTGGTGTTTACTGGGTCATATATTTGATATACGTAAATAAGGCCTCTTTCTCTTAGTGATTCTACCATGTTCCTTAACAATTGAAAATTCTCCACACACCCCACCCAAGGGTCTTCCCCTATTCTCATTCTATTTCCAGCCCAAAAAAGGCAAGCCAATGGGAGTAAAAAATGTATATACGATGATAAGAACTAGTAGGTGTGTGCAAGGCTACTTTTAAAGCACAATGTGAGAATTAGATTTTTTTTCAAGAAACAAGGATATCAATACTTTAGAGTTGTAAATCCCACATGGCCAACACCAAAATTTTGTCATCCCAGAGTTTGTTTTCACAATTGATATAGAAATTTTATTGTCTAGACCATTGGAAATTACTCTAGGCTTCTTCATTCCTAGCTCATTGCTCAATCAATGGAGGTGCCTACCTAGGAGGATGAGCCTTAACAAGGGTATGGATGTAACTGGGAAGATAATAGATTTAGAGCATGGGGTTTTGAGAGCCTCATGAAGCACAATTTTTCTTTAAGTGACAATGAATGAAATATTACCTCACACTTTGTACTTGATACATTCAATGAATGTGGTTTCAAGTGAAGTTAACAAACATATAGATGTAACTAGAAACTGATAGATTTAAATCTTATGGTTTGCAGAACCTTGACAAGCATATCTTTCCTTTAAGTAAGAATGAGAGAAACATTGTCTTGCACTTGGAAACCGATAGATTTAAAGACCCTTGTTTCAAGTGTGTTATGGATGTAACTAGTAACTTGTAGATTTGAATCTTGTGGGTTGAGCGATATTATACCCTTGATACAATTTACCTATGTGATTTCAACGAGTTCACCAGTGATTGGCTTTCATCCTAGTATTACCCCACCTCATTCATAGTTGTTAACTCTGACAACAAGGAAACATATCTTTCAAATGTTTTTCTTTTGGACTTGTCATTTTAGAATAGAATCTATAGATATGTATAGTTCAACCAAACCAATATATAATGAAATCTTTGTGCATGACTAGAATATGTTTTAATAGATTGGAATTACATCAAAAAGTAAATACAAGGGAAGCTAGTATCTTAACCTTTCTATGTAAGGAAACAAATAAGTGAACTAAAATTTAGCAAAATCTTGGTTTTGATAGAATTTTTTTACCAATCTTTACTCGAGAATAGTAAACCCTAAAATTGTGTTAAAGTATGAAAAGTGATTCAATCCCTAAATCAATATATCCTCAAATCATTATATACCCATTTTTAAATAAAAGTTCTATTATACACACATTCGTTAAAAAAATTAACTAGTTACTCAAATTAAAAACAAGATAATAGAATTTTATTAATATCCAAGAAATGATAAAAAAGGTAAGGCAATGGAAGTAAAAGAGTATAAACAATAATAAAAATTAGTAGATGTGTGTAAGGCTACTTCTAAAGCACAAAGTGAATTAGTTTTTGTTTCAAGAAGTAAACATGTAAATACTTTAGAGTTGTAAATCCCACATGGCCAATGCCAAACTTTTGTCATGCTAGAGATTTATCTCACAATTAACATGGAACTCTTATTGTTTAAACCATTGGTAATTATGTTAGGCTTCTTCATTGCTAGGTCATTGCTTGATCATTGGAGGTGTCTACCTAGGAGGAGGAGCCTTAACAAGGGTATGGATGTAACTTGGAAACTAGTAGATTCAAATCATGGGGTTTTGAGAGCCTTTTGAAGCATATTTTTGCTTTAATTAACCATGATTAAAATATTACCTTGCACTTTGTAGTTGATAGATTCAATGCATGTGGTTTCAAGTGCCTTTAACAAGCATATGGATATAATTCGAAATTGGTAGATTTGGATCTAATGGTTTGAGGAAGCTTGACAAACATATTGTTTCTTTACGTAACAATGAGTGCAAATTTTTCTTGCATTAGGCAATTGATAAATTCAAAGACTATGGTTTTAGGTGTCTTAG
>ML807737.1:63171-78883 GCA_009831015.1 Picea engelmannii | reverse complement strand
AAAACTTCATTTAGACCTTCAAAATGGCCCCGGAAGTTAAAACCTGCTAAAAATAGTAAATTGCCAAAATGGCCAGAAAACTGTTTTGAGCCATTTGGAAAAGGTGGGTGGCCCCCGATATCCACCTGGATCAGATTTAATTTTGACAGGATGGTTGGCTTCTTGTCTCCAGGTTCAAAATACAGAAGGATAGGTAAATGATACGAAAGCCCTCTCGTTCCAACCCTAGACTTGATTTTCACATTTGCATTGTAAAGTGGCTTAGCCACCAAAAATTGTTCCAGTCTCTTGGAGATCCCAAGAAAACCTCTTTTGGAATTTCTCCATACTTGGGAGATCTTGACAAGTTGCACGTCTATCAACTAAAGTTTCTCAAACATTTGGAAAAAGTCTCCAAGTGGTTCCCTCCTAGCGGCCTCCCCCTAGATTTCCCGTAGATTTAAGTTTAGATTCAAGTCACCCCCAATTATCGCATTTTCATTGGATATGTACCCCGAATCAACCAATGAATCCCAAAATGATCTCCTATCCCCATAAGGACCATATGAATTAATGAGCCTCAAATCTTTCCCTAGTTCGTTGGATTGTAGTTCCACCACTACGCTATAATTCAAAACTGCAAAAGAGAGATATTAAAGTGGATATACTGCGGATTAAAGAGAGAATAAATGAGAGATATTAAAGAGAGAATAAAAGAGAGATATTAAACAGAGATATACTGCGGATTGGTCAAACCCTAATTGTAATATGCAAAATGAGAAGTCACCCCCTAGAATAAATTAAAGTGGTTCTAACCATCCATAAAGAGAAGTCGACCATGCTAGTGAAAAGACACTTCCTTTCAACACCTACCAGATTGTATAAATAAAGAAGGCCATCGCCTCATTTACTCACTCACTCATTCGATCATTCAGAGCACAAGTTTGGAGCTGCAGTTGGAGAAGAAGGAAGAGAGAGAGGCAGATTACTTGGGAGAGGACTTTCTATAGCGTTTGGTTTATTCTCTTGGCATTGTATTGACTATCTATATTAAGGAAGTTTTGCTGGGTTTTCTCCCCCATGAGGGCTTCCCATGATAAATGATGTGTCTCTTGTGATTGTGTTTCTCTCAGTGATCCTATCTATGCTATGGTTATCTAGTAAATTGAAAAGAAACCTAATAATAGCTTAAACTCTAACATGGTATCAGAGTTGAGCTGAAGAGAGCATCTTTCACAGGAAAAAGAAAAACGTCATTGTTGTTGTACAAGGAAATTAGGGCTTTTTATTGAAGAGGAATTTCAGCCCAAAAGTCATCTAGAAAAGTGCATCGTAGCCCAAGGAACTCTTTGGCACCTTCAACACACCTTTTCAGTGGATAGAACTCTCGGAAAGTGAAACCCTAGTTTTCACCAGTACCAGAAGTACCAGAAAACCAGAAGCACCAGTCTAGAAATCTGCTGGTCAAGTTTAAAGGGGAAAAATTTGGATTTTCTAAAATCTAACCACACCAGGCTACTCAGCTTAGCCAAGCGCACCTCCTGGTAAGTTCAAAATTCAATTATGAGCATTTTCATTTTTTGGTCATTTTCCAAGCTCCAAGTAAAAGATGTCTACAAGCACTAAGCTTGTTGACAAGCTAGAAGGTGTGGAAAAATTCCGTGCCTGGAAGTATAGGATTGGACTCATTCTTGAAGAGAATGACCTAGCAAGATTCATTAAATAAGATGTACCAGAACCCGCCGATGTTGCAGCTAAAGCAAAACACCAAAAGGACACAATTAGGGCGAAAAGAATCATTGCAGATTCTATCAAAGTTCACTTGATTCCTCAAGTGTATTCAAAGAATACTCCAAAAGAAATGTTTGATTCCCTAACCAGATTATATGAAGGAAAGAACATAAATCAGAAGAAGAATCTAAGAACTCAACTCAAGAATACAAGGATGCAGAAAGGAGAAACAATCCAGGAATAATTCTCCAGAATATCACAATTCAAAGAACAACTAGAAGAAATTGGAGATACTATAGACGAAGACAAATTCATAATGACGACCCTTAATGGTCTAACAAGACCTTGGGATGCATTCATCCAAACTATTTGTGCCAGAAAGAAGAAACTACAATTTGACAATCTTTGGGAAGAATGTATTCAAGAAGAATCAAGAGTAGCTAACCAAGAATCTCTGCTACCAAGAGATGAAGATCAAGCCCTAGCTACTCACAGTAAAGGAGGAAGAAAAAAGTCTTACTTTTAGAAATAAACTCATAAGGAGTCTCACCCCCAAAACAAATTCATACATAAAGAATCTCAACCAAGGACATTCCAAAAGTTTCAGAAATGACAAAGAAGAGAAAAAGATTTCTCATCCTACCAATTTTACCATTGGGACAAGATGGGACATATTGCGAAACATTTTCTAGATAGATGAGAAGAATACAAGAGGAAAAACAAGAGGCACCATGCCCATGCAGTTGGAGATGAAGAGCCACCCACAAAGATGATAAAATAACAAATTAAAGACTATGTCTTAATCTCTGCCCTCTCAGGATCAATATCACCTAGTGAGGACACTTGGCTCATTCATAGTGGTGCTTCCAAGCACATGATAGGTCAAAGAGACATTCTCTCTTCCCTTTCAAAAAATAAGTTTTCTCAGAAAGTTACACTTGGAGATGATTATCAATATCATATCAAGGGAGTAGGAGAATCAAATTACAAGCTTAATTCAGGGACCCCAATGAAGATGAAGGATGTACTATATGTACCAGGTTTGACAAAGAACTTACTCTCCATCTTAGCTTTAGAAAATAAAGGCTTCATAGTTGCCTTCATATATGGAGAAGTTCTTATGTGGGCCGAAGGAAAAACCATGGAAGAAGCAATTATTATTGGAAAAGAAGAAGGTGGTTTGTATAAGCTAAAGGGTCACTCAGAAGTAGCCATGACCCACTCCATTGAGAATCCATGTGAACTTTGGCATAGAATATTATCCCACATCAACTACAAGGCATTACCTTATGTAAGAAAGGTAGCCACAGGTCTACCAGAACTCAAGGTTGACAATGAAGGTGTGTGCAATGGATGTGCACAAGGAAAGAACATGTAGAACCCTTTTCCAAAGAGAGACAGTAAAACAAAATGAGTCCTAGAGCTCATTCACTCAGATGTGTGCAGCCCAATGCCATCATCGTTCATTGGTGGGTATGTATACTATGTATATTTTATTGATGACTATTCTCGTAAAACTTGGGTTTACTTTTTGAAATCAAAAGATGAAGTGTTCAGTAAATTCAAGGAATTCAAAGCCTTGATAGAGAATATTTCTGAAAGAAAGATCAAGACACTTAGGTCAGATAATGGAGGATAATACACCTCAAAAGAGTTTGTAAGCTTTTGAAAATATGTCGGGATCAAGAGAGAGCTCACCACTCCCTACAATCCTCAACAAAATGGTGTAGCAGAAAGAAAGAAAATAACTATAATGGAAGCAATGAAGACCATGATCCATGATCAAGATCTTCAAATGTGCTTATGGGTAGAAGCAACAAAAACAACATTATATGTATAAAACAGATTGTCCCATAGTGCAATTGGGTTCAAGACCCCTGAAGAGATGTTCTTCGGAAAGAAGCCAGAAGTAAGCTATCTCAAAATATTTGGCTGCCCAATATTTGTAGATATTCCAAAAAAGAAGAGAACCAAGCCAGACCCTTCAGGAAAGAAGGGAATACTTGTTGAATATTGCGAAGTCTCCAAGGGCTTCAGATTTTATATACCAGGTTACCATCATATTGAGATCAACATGGATGTAACATTTGATGAAGATGCAACACTAAAGAAATCAAGAAGATGCCAGCTTGAAGAAGTACATGAAGAGGAACCCGTAGCTCTCAGAGTTGCAGAACCAATGAGGGAAGTCATAGCTTCCCCTGATGAGGAGATTCTAGAAGATCATGACATAGTAGAATCTCAAGAACCTCCCCAGATGACGATCTCCCACAAGAGAAAGCCATCCTGGGCAAGGGAACTTATTCAAGATGGAGAGAAGTATGGTGTCCTCGAAGGAACCATGAGACAAGTGAAGAAACCTAAGCCATTCTCCAGTTATATGGCTTTGATGTGTGATCTCTTAGAGAAGGATCCTACCTTCTTTGAAGAAGCCATTTAGAAGAAAGAATGGGTAGATGCCATGAAATAAGAATACTAATCCATCATAAAGAATGATGTATGGGAAATAGTTCCCAGACCAAAGAGCAAAGATGTGGTATCTTCCAAATGGATTTTTTAAAATAAAACATGCTGCTAATGGAAGTATTGAGAAATATAAAGCAAGGTTTGTTGCTCGTGGATTTTCTCAAAAGGAAGGCATTGATTATGAAGAGATGTTTGCTCCTGTAGCCAGATACACTTCAATCAGAACCATCATAGCCATTGCATCTAAGATGAAGTGGAAGTTACACCAGATGGATGTAAAAAATGCCGTCTTGAATGGTGTCATTGAAGAAGAAGTGTATATAGAACAACCTCAAGGATTTGAAGTTCAAAACATGATGACTCATGTGTGCAAGTTGAAGAAGGATCTATACAGATTGAAGCAAGCTCCTAGAGCTTGGTGTGGAAGGATGGACAATTTTCCGACGAGCTTGGGCCTTACCAAGAGTAAAGATGATTCTAACCTTTACTTCAAAGTTATGAATGATGAACCTGTTATATTATTGTTGTATGTGGATGACTTATTCTTAACTGGAGAAGAAAATCTCATCATTGAATGTAAGAAGAAGCTCACTATAGAATTTGAGATGAAAGACCTTGGCCTAATGCACTATTTATTAGGTCTTGAGGTCTGGTAGAACCAAGAGAGGATCTTCCTTAACCAAGGGAAGTATGCAGTTGAAATATTGAAGATATTTGATATGTTGGAGTGCAAGTTCATGAATACACCCATGGAAACAAAGTTGAAGCTCCTGGTTGATACTTCGTCAGAATTGATTGATGCTACGTTGTACAGACAGATCATTTGATCGTTGATGTATCTGACAAACACCAAGCCAGATATATGTTTTGCTGTGAACACCTTGAGTAAGTTTCTGGTAGATCCCAAACATGTTCACCTGGTTGCTGCAAAACATGTGATGAGGTACCTTAAGTGTACATTAGATTGTGGTCTCAGTTATAATGGAGATCATGACTTCAAACTGAGTGGTTATACTGATTCGGATTGGGATGGAAGTGTCTCTGACAAGAAGAGCACTTCAGGATGTTGTTTCAGTCTGGGGTCAGCCATGATCTCATGGAAGAATATGAAGCAATCGGGCATTTCTCTCAGCACGACAGAAGCATAATACATTGTTGCATGTTCTGGCAGCTGTGAAGCCATATGGCTTCAGAAGTTGTTGATAGGTCTATTTGATCTAGAGATGGAAGCAACCATGATCCTATGTGATAACCAGAGTTGCATAAATATGACATAGAACCTTGTGTTCCATGACAAGTCAAAACACATATAGATCCGATATCATTATATCCATGATATGGTGTAGAGGGGAGCCATAAAGCTCCAGTATGTTAGCACGGATGAACAGGTTGCTGATGTGTTGACCAAGCCTTTATCTCGTGTAAAGTTTGAGCACTTTCGAGATAAGCTTGGTGTAGTCCGTAAGGACCTCCCTCGAAAGGGGGAAAAGTGTTAGAATTCCAGCCTTGTGCTGATGATGTGCCAGCCTCGTGCTGTGATGATTTGTGCTGGCCTTGTGCTGTGATGATGTGTGCCAGCCTCATGCTGTGATGATGTGTTTCCAGCCTCATGTTGTGATGGTGTGTTTCCAGCCTCGTGCTGTGATGCCAACTTCGTGCCGATGATGTTGTGTTTCTAGTCTTGTATTGTGATGCCAGCTTCGTGATGAAGATTCTCAAGCTAGTGCTGATGTTGATGATGCTCCATCCTTTGTGCTGTGTTGTTGATAATATTGATGATGAGAAAAACTTTCGATGATTTATAGATACACTAGTCAGTGTTTCAGATGTTGTTGATGATGTTTCCCTCTCTCTCGCTTGATGCTGTTGTAGAATACCCTTCTTGTTGAGGGGGAGTGTTGAAATATTGTAATTGCAAAGAGTTTTCTATTTATTATTGATGTATTATTCATTAAATCAATTCCCTTTTGTGGATTGATCATGTCGGGCATTGTAAATGACCGAATCCCCTTTTGCTGATTGGTCAAATCCTAATTGTAATATGCAAAATGAGAAGTCGCCCCCCAGAATAAATTAAAGTGGTTCTAACCACCTAGAAAGAGAAGTCAACCTTGCCACTGAAAGACACTTCCTTTCAACACCTGCCAGATTGTATAAATAAAGGAGACCAACGCCTCATTTACTCACTCACTCATTCAATCATTCAGAGCGCAAGTTTGGAGCTGCAGTTGGAGAAGAAGGAAGAGACAGAGGTGCATTATTTGGGAGAGGAATTTCTGTAGTGTTTGGTTTATTCTCTTGGCATTGTATTGACTATCTATATTAAGGAAGTTTTGTTGGGTTTTCTCCCCCATGAGGGTTTCCCAGGATAAATGATGTGTCTCTTGTGATTGTGTTTCTTTTAATGATCCTATCTATGCTATGGTTATCTAGTAAATTGAAAAGAAACCTAATAATAGCTTAAATGCTAACATGGTATCAGAGTTGAGTTGAAGAGAGCATCTTCCACAGGAAAAAGAAAAACATCACTGTTTCTGTACAAGGAAATTAAGGCTTTTTATTGAAGATGAATTGCAACCCAAAAGTCATATAGAAAAGTGCATCATAGCCCAAGGAACTCTTTGGCACCTTCAATGCACCTTTTTAGTGGATAGAACTCCTGAAAAGTGAAACCCTAGTTTTCACCAGTACCAGAAGTACTAGAAAACCAGAAGTACAAGGAAAGCAGAAGTACTAGAAAACCAGAAGCACCAGTCCAAAAATCTGCTGGTCAAGTTTGAAGGGGCGAAATTTGGATTTTCTGAAATCTAACCACACCAGGCTACTCGCCTCAGCCAAGCGCACCTCCTGGTAAGTTCAAAATTCAATTTTGAGCATTTTCATTTTTTGGTCATTTTCCAAGCTCTAGGTAAAAGATGTATGCAAGCACTAAGCTTGTTGACAAGATAGAAGGTGTGGAAAACTTCCGTGCCTGGAAGTATAGGACTGGACTCATTCTTGAAGAGAATGACCTAGCAAGATTGATTAAAGAAGATGTACCAGAACCCACCGATGATGTAGCTAAAGAAAAACACCAAAAGGACACAATTAGGGCCAAAAGAATCATTGCAGATTCTTTCAAAGATCACTTGATTCCTCAAGTGTCTTCAAAGAAGACTCCAAAAGAAATGTTTGATGCCCTAACCAGATTATATGAAGGAAATAACATAAATCAGAAGATGAATCTAAGAACTCAACTCAAGAATATAAGGATGCAGAAAGGAGAAACAATCCAGGAATATTTCTCCAGAATATCACAATTCAAAGAACAACTAGTAGCAATTGGAGATAGTATAGACGAAGACAAATTCATAATGATGACCCTTAATGGTCTCACAAGATCTTGGGATGCATTCATCCAAACTATTTGTGTCAGAAAGGAGAAACTACAATTTGACAGTATTTGGGAAGAATGTATTCAAGAAGAATCAAGAATAGCTAACTGAGAAGATTTGCTATCAAGAGATGAAGATCAAGCCCTAGCTACTCACTCTAAAGGAGGAATAAAGAAGTCTCACTTCTAGAAAGAAACTCATAAGGAGTCTCACCCCCAAAACAAATTCATACATAAAGAATCTCAACCAAGGAGATTCGAGAAGTTTCAGAAAGGACAAAGAAGAGAAAAAGATTTCTCATCCTACCAATTTTACCATTGTGATAAGATGAGACATATTGCGAAACATTTTCCAGCTAGATGAGAAGAATACAAGAGGAAAAACAAGAGGCACCATTCCCATGCAATTGAAGATGAAGAGCCACCCACAAAGACGATAAAAGAACAAATTAAAGACTATGTCTTAATCTCTTCCCTCTTAGGATCGGTATCACCCTGTGAGCACACTTGGCTCATTGATAGTGGTGATTCCAAACACATGACAGGTCAAAGAGACATTCTCTTTTCCCTTTTGAAAAAATAAATTTTCTAAGAAAGTTACACTTGGAGATGATTATCAATATCATATCAAGGGAGTAGGAGAATCAAATTACAAGCTTAATTCAGGGACCCCAATGAAGATGAAGGATGTACTATATGTACCAGGTTTGACAAAGAACTTACTCTCCATCTCAACTTTAGAAAAGAGAGGCTTCATAGTTGCCTTCATAGATGGAAAATTTCTTATGTGGGCCGAAGGAAAAACCATGGAAGAAGCAATTGTTATTGGAAAAGAAGAAGGTGGCTTGTATAAGCTAAAGGGTCACTCAGAAGCATCCATGACCCACTCCATTGAGAATCCATGTGAACTTTTTCATAGAATATTATCCCACATCAACTACAAAGAATTACCTTATGTAAGCAAGGAAGTCAAAGGTCTACCAGAACTCAAGGTTGACCATGAAGGTGTGTGCAATGGGTGTGCACAAGGAAAGAACATCAAGAACCTTTTTTCGAAGAGAGACAATAAAACATAAGGAGTCCTAGAGCTCATTCACTCAGACATGTGTGGTGCAATTCCATCATCCTCCATCAATGGGTATGTATATTATGTATCTTTTATTCATGACTATTCTCGTAAAACCTAGGTTTACTTTTTGAAATCAAAAGATGAAGTGTTCAATAAATTCAAGGAATTCAAAGCCTTGATAGAGAATCTTTCTGAAAGAAAGATCAAGATACTCAGGTCAGATAATGGAGGAGAATTCACCTAAAAAGAGTTTGTAAAATTTTGCAAAGATGTCGGGATCAAGAGGGAGCTCACCACTCCCTACAATCCTCAACAAAATGGTGTAGCAGAAAGAAAGAACATAACTATAATGGAAGCAGTGAAGACCATGATCCATGATCAAGATCTTCCAATGTGATTATGGGCAGAAGCAACAAAAACAACAGTACATGTACAAAACAGATTGTCCCATAGTGCACTTGGGTTCAAGACCCCTGAAGAGATGTTCTCCGGAAAGAAGCCAGAAGTAAGCCATCTCAAAATATCTGGCTACCCAGTATTTTTACATATTCCAAAAGAGAAGAGAACCAAGCTATACCCTTCAGGAAAGAAGGGAATATTTGTTGGATACTATGAAGTCTCCAAGGCCTTCAGAGTTTATATACCACGTTACCATCATATTGAGATCAACAAGGATGTAACCTTTGATGAAGATGCAACACTCAATAAATCAAGAAGATGTCAGCTTGAAGAAGTATATGAAGAGGAACCTGTAGCTCCCAGAGTTGTGGAACCAATGAGGGATGTCATAGCTTCCCCTAATTAGGAGATTCTAGAAGATCATGACATAGTAGAATCTCAAGAATCTCCCCAGATGACGATCTCCCACAAGAGAAATCCATCTAGGGAAAGAGAACTTATTCAAGATGGAGAGAAGTATGGTGTCCCCAAAGGAACCATGAGACAAGTGAAGAAACCTAAGCCATTCTCCATATATATGGCTTTGATGTGTGATCTCTTAGTGAAGGAGCCTACCTGCTTTTAAGAAGCCATCCAAAAGAAAGAATGGGTAGATGCCATGACAGAAGAATACCAATCCATCATAAAGAATGATGTATGAGAAATAGTTCCTAGACCAAAGAGCAAGGATGTGGTATCTTCCAAATGGATTTTTTAAAATAAAAAATCTTGTTGACGGAAGTATTGAGAAATATAAAGCAAGGTTTGTTGTTCGTGGATTTTCTCAAAAGGAAGGCATTAATTATGAAGAGACGTTTGCTCTTGTAGCCAGATTCACTTCAATCAGAACCATCATAGCCCTTGCAGCTAAGATGAAGTGGAAGTTACACCAGATGGACGTGAAAACTGCCTTCTTGAATGGTGTCATTGAAGACGAAGTGTATATAGCATAACCTCAAGGATTTGAAGTTGAAATAATGACAGTTTTCTGACGAGCTTGGGATTTACGAAGAGTAAAGCTGATTCTAACCTTTACTTCAAGGTTAGAATCATCTTTACTTCAAGGTTATGAATGATGAGCCTGTTATATTGCTGCTGTATATGGATGACTTATTCTTAACTGGAGAAGAAAAGCTCATCACTGAATGTAAGAAGAAGCTCGTTGCAGAATTTGAGATGAAAGACCTTGGCCTAATGCACTATTTCTTAGGTCTTGAGGTCTGGCAGAACCCAGAGAGGATCTTCCTTAACCAAGGGAAGTATGCAGTTGAAATATTGAAGAGATTTGATATGTTGGAGTGCAATTTCATGAATACACCCATGGAAACAAAGTTGAAGCTCTTGGTTTATTCTTCGTCATAATTGATTGGTGCTACATTGTACAGACAGATCATTGGATCGTTGGTGTATCTGACAAACACCATGCTAGATATATGTTTTGCTGTGAACACCTTGAGTCAGTTTCTGGTAGAGCTCATACATGTTCACCTAGTTGCTTCAAAACATGTGATGAGGTGCCTTAAGGGTACATTAGATTGTGGTCTCAGTTATGATGGAGATCATGACTATAGACTGAGTGGTTATACTGATTCAGATTGGGATGGAAGTGTCTCTGATAGGAAGAGCACTTCAGGATGTTGTTTCAGTTTGGGGTCAGCCATGATCTCATGGCAGAGTAGGAAGCAATCAAGCATTGCTCTCAACACGACAAAATAAAAATGCATTGCTGCATGTTCTTCCAGCTGTGAAGCCATATGGCTTCAGAAGTTGTTGACAAATCTATTTGATCTAGATATGGAAGCAACCTTGATCCTATGTGATAACCAAAGCTGCATAAAGATGATAGAGAACCCCGTGTTCCATGACAAGTCAAAACACATACAGATCCGATATCATTACATCCGTGATATGGTGTAGAGGGGATTCATAAAGCTCCAGTATGTTAGCACAGATGAACATGTTGCTGATGTGTTGATGAAGCCTCTATCTCGTGTAAAGTTTGAGAAGTTTCGAGATAAGCTTGGTGTAGTCCGTATGAACCTCCCTTGAAAGGGGGATTAGTGTTGTGTTTCCAACCTAGTACTGTGATGCCAGCCTTGTGCTGATGATGTGCCAACCTCGTGCTATGATGATGTGTGCCAACCTCATGCTATGATGATGTGTGCTAGCCTCGTGTTGTGATGATGTGTGCCAACCTCATGCTCTGATGATGTGTTTCCAGCCTCGTGCTGTGATGATGTGTTGCCAACCTCATGCTGTGATGCCAACTTCATGCTGATGATGTTGTGTTTCACGTCTCATACTGTGATGCCAGCTTTGTGCTGATGATATTGTGTAGCCAACTTCGTGTTGTGATGCCAGCTTCGTGCTAAAGACTCTCAGCCTAGTGTTGATGTTGATGATGCTCTGACCTTTGTGCCGTGTTGTTGATAATATTGATGATGAGAAAAAAATTCGATGATTTATAGATATGCCAGTTAATGTTCCAGATGTTGTTGATGATGTTTCCCTCTCTCTCCCCTAATGCTATTGTAGAATGGCCTTCTTGTTAAGGGGGAGTGTTGAAATATTGTAACTGCAAAGAGTATTCTATTTATTATTGATGTATTATTCATTAGATTAATCTCTTTCTGTGGATTGATCATGTCAGACATTGTAAATGACCAAATCCCCTTTTGCAGATTGGTTAAACCCTAATTGTAATATGCAAAATCAGAAGTCGGCCCTCATAATAAATTAAAGTGGTTCTAACTGCCCAGAAAGAGAAGTCGGCCTTGCCAGTGAAAAGACACTTCCTTTCATCACCTTCCAGATTATATAAATAAAGGAGGCCAACACCTCATTTACTCACTCACTCATTCGATCATTCAGAGCGCAAGTTTGGAGCTGCAGTTGTAGAAGAAGGAAGAGAGAGAGGCACATTACTTGGGAGAGGATTTTCTGTAGTGTTTGGTTTATTCTCTTGGCATTGTATTGGCTATCTATATTAAGAAAGTTTTGTTGGGTTTTCTCCCCCATGAGGGTTTCCCAGGATAAATGACGTGTCTCTTGTGATTGTGTTTCTCTCAGTGATCCTATCTATGCTATGGTTATCTAGTAAATTGAAAAGAAACCTAATAATATCTTAAACTCTAACATTTTATACTGCTATTATCCACTAGAAATCTCCCTTATTCATAAACTCAGTGAGTGGTGCACAAATCCCACTAAAGTTTTCGATAAACTTCTGATAAAAATTCACCAAACCATGGAAACTCCTTACATCAAACTTACATCTAGGCATTGGCCAATCCACAATGGATTTCACCATTTGAGGATACATCTTCAAACCCTCCTTGGAAACTAAAAAACCTAGGTAAACCAACTCTTCTTGCAAGAAGGTACATTTTTTCAAGTTAGTTTGCAGCTTCTCCACTTTCATCCTTTCCAACACTTGATTCACATGCCCTAAGTGTGATTCCTTGGATCTACTAAAAATTATAATGTCATCAAGATACACAATGACACAATTTCCTATAAATGGCTTCAATACCTCGTTCATCAATCTCATAAAAGTTGTAGGTGCATTGGTTAATCCAAATTTCATAACCAACCATTCAAATAGTCCATCCTTCATCTTAAATGTTATCTTCTACTTGTCTCCTTCCCTTATTTAAATATGATGGTATCTAGTCTTCAAATCCATATTTGAAAAGAACTTTTCCCCACTTCAACAATCCATGAGTTTTTCCATTCTTGGTAAGGGAAACCAATACTTGATAGTAGTCTTGTTAATGGCTCGTGAATCAATGCACATTCACCATTCCCCACCCTTCTTCGGTGTCAAAAATATTGGGACAACACAAGGATTTTTTTTTTTTGGATCAAGCCCCTCTTAAGTAATTCTTTCACCTGCCTATTTACTTATTCACTTTTAGTAGGATTCATTCGGTAAGGATCCCATTGGAATTCCCATTGGCATATCATTAGCAACAATCTCTGCAAACTCATCCAACAATTATTGAATCTCCATGGGCACATAAATATTTCCCTCATCTTTTTGTACCTTATTTGGCATTATGGACAAACTAAATTTTGCCTTCTTTCATTCCTTCAGAAATTCTTTGGTTGAGCACAAGATTACACAACCATTTTTGCTACCACTACACCCAATATCACTATTGTCCATTTTCATTGTCTCCTCTTCCACCATTGGCTCTAGCCTATAATTCTATCCATCCTTATTGAATTCATATGTATTTTCCGTCCCATCATGGAGAACCTTCTTATCAAACAACTAAGGTGTTCCCAGTAATACATAACATGTGTCCATCTCCATGACATCACATAATACTTGGTCATTGAAGTCGTTGATATGGAAGCTTAGTAAGCATTGCTTTGTCACATTGACTTATTGACCCTTTTGTAACCAGGAAACCTGATATGGATTGGGATGAGGGATGCAATTTATTTTCATTGTATCGATAACCTCCGTGGACACAAAATTTTATTTACTCTCGCCATCTATGATCACATTGAAACATTTACCTTGAACCTTGCATTTATTTTTGAAAACTCTCTTCCTTTGTTTAGGTTCTTTCGTAGAATTATTTACAAGTATTAGTAACACCCTTCTAAACATAAGGTTTTCACCCTCTTCATGAAGTACTACAATGTTGTCTCCCACAATTGATGCCTCACCCACCTGTGTGACATGAGTCCAAACCTCATTCCTTCTTTCTGGATTGTGCTTCTCTGGGAATTCATATGCTTTGTGCCCTTCTAATCCACATCTATAGCAAGGAATGATATACTTACCCCTGCCTCTTCTGAACCCTTTGCCTCTACCAGCATGGTTGTCTTATTTGGAAATTTGACTAATGGGCACTTGAGTGTCTCTCACTTCGCTAGAATGTTCTCTTGCAACCTTCGATATCCCTATGCCTCTAAGATTCTTTCCTCTGCAATTATGCTCCCACTTCCTATTCATATTTTCCTCTACCTTTAAACAAATCTGACATGCTTCATCCAAAGTTCATAAATAATGGAAACTTATCTCATCTTGAATTTGGAACTTCAATCCATTCACATACCTTGATACCCTTTGATACTTTGGTTCTTTAAGTCTTGATTTGAGTGACAATTTGAATTTTTTTTTTGTATACTCCTCGACAAAGGTCTCTTTTTGTTTCAAATTTTGTGCTTTTCTACAAAAACGTTTTTGGTAATCAATAGGCAATAAATTCTCCTTTATCTTACTCACCATTTTCTTCCAGGTCTTTATCTTCTTGTGTTTCTTGTCTACTCTATCTTTCTACACAACATCCCACCAAAGTGCAACATGCCCTTTCAACTTTTTTATTGTGAAAAAACCTCTATTGGGGTCTTGGACATTCTCATACTCAAAGTATCTCTCAAGTTCTCCTATCCAATCTATGAGAGTCTTAGCTTTTAGAATGCCATCTTAGAAAGAAACTTCCACCCTTGCCTTACCACTATTCATCATAAATGATATCAAACGCTCGACTGGGTCTCTTTCATCAACATTTCTTTCTTCATCCATGTCATCTTCTAATTCTGAATATGCTATGACTCCACCATATCTAATTTTTCTATTCTCTAATTCTTCAATTCTCCTTCTCCATTCCTCCAATTCTAGGTTCCTCACACCTCCTCAACCTACTCGTCTTAGCGACAACATCCTTAAGAGTCTTCTCGTAGTCATCAACCAAAATACTATTCACATGCCTTTCTTTTGGCACTACCTCCCACTACTCATCGCTCAATAGATACAAACTGAAATGACCCTCTCTCATGTCTCCTTGCTGCCACGATTGCACAAAAAGTGATATTGTGGAACCCAACTGCAGGAGAGAATTAGTTTTGATACTTCTCCCAATTCTAAACCAGAACTGAATCTTGCTTTGATACCACTTGATGCACCAAACAGATTCTGTAATTTTGTAAGAGGCTATAGAACTGGATCGACAATATCAGAGTTCAACAACTATAGAAGTAACTTACTGAAGAAATCATAGTATGCAATTGTTACCAGCCTAAAGAAGACATAAATAATAATGTAAATAATAGAAAACATAAATAAATCGATAGAATATAACTCTTTATTGAATAATATGCAAATTTCTCCCATGGATTACAATATAGAGGTCTTAGTCTCTCCACAATTCACAATATTGAGAGTAGGATGATCAAAATGGTAGAAAATCTAAAAATTCCATGAGCATGAGCTTGTATTCGTTCTCTTCTTCTCTGTTGTAGATATGGAGCTAGACTTTCTCTTCTCATGTTGCAAACTATTGGAACTCCTCTCCTTTGTTAATTCAATATATTGATAAATTACTTTCAGACTTTTTAGTTCACATGGTAGCCCAATAGTCTTTGTAACTCTTCACCTCCTCCCAAGCTATCTCTATGTATACCTAGGGTATCTTGTGGTTAATCTCATGTCAACTATCCCAATTTAATTTTTAGGTATTTGTCTTTTATCATTTCTATAACATGTGTCAATTTTGTAGTAATAGTGGCCTCATTATTCCTCCTTCTAAGCTAAGTAACTAAACACTATGAAATGCACATTAAAAAAAATGATGTTGATTACATGATCCAAAGGATGCTCATGCATTATGTATGTATGTATGCATATACATATATTTGTA
>ML807737.1:45857-63071 GCA_009831015.1 Picea engelmannii | reverse complement strand
GGATGCAATTGATGGATGGAGTAGGATTGGGAAAATCCATTTATATGTTGGATATTCTTAAAACCTTTATCTCATTGATTTATTATAATTTTACAATTTTTTTCTTATCATAATATTATATCATAGATATCATTTTCATAAAAAATAATGTTTATGTCATTGACCAAACAATGAATTGAGTTCCATTACTGTACCATACAACAAAAAGGTGATTGGATTACAATGCATTCCTTTGGAAAATGTGATCATAAGGTGAAAAGAGACACCTTGAAGATGTAATTGATATTGTCAAGTGATTATATGACGATGACGATGACGAGGATGAGGACGAAAAAGATGATGATGAATATGACGACGATGATGAATATGACGATGATGATGATCAACATTGTCAATGCCATCATCATCATCATCTTCATCAGTACATTCATTGTTCTTGGACCCCCCCATGGACCATACATTACGTTGGAATGGAATCAAGATACATGATTTGGGCCTATATGATTTGTACCAATTGGTATATCTATCCTATGAATTGACGCATTATAATGTCATGTGAATGTTTATAATAGGATCACTATAGATGCCAATGTTCATTGACATAGCTACATTGATATGGTTAAAGGTTCTTTGTAATCATAAATGAAATTAAGGAAGTATATATTAGACAATTTCTAAAGTGTTGTATATACAAAATGGGTAGACAATATGTGGAATACAATAAAATTTGTTCTTGCAACTGTAGACCTCCATTCACTCACATCAACCTTTAACAATGTGCTAACAATATCCATGGCTACACTTATCTTTGATCAATGATGGCTCCCAAGTTTCAAAATGTATTCAACATATCTTCACAAGTTAATGTATTCAACATCCCCAAGGAACTATTATGATAGATATATTTTCCAATTCCAATTATTAAGATTATGTTAGTGATCATAAAGGCTATGAGTCATAGTGGTTATGGTTCAATATGTGTAATGGGTTAATGTCATGGTTAATGTGTTTAGGATCATCGTGGTTAGAGGTTATAATGTGTGTTGTAGAATAATTGTTTTAGGGGTCATACTATGTCTGGGGTCATAATGACACCATAATGGTTAATATCTAATGTGTGTGAAGGGTTCTAAGGTAGGTCAAGGTCAAAATGATCAAAATTAAATGTTCCCTATACCTATTATTTTTTATGTTTTCAAATTAAACTTACCATGGCAATAAATACCTATATTAGCGAAAACAACCTAGTAACCTTCCATGTGTCATCGTGTGTTCAAGGGAATAATAGACAAGGGTTATAATGTGCCGAGCTATTATTTTTTTTGTAGTCAAAATGTGTTAAGGGAAGATTGTATCATGTCTCATAGGGATTGTGGGTCATATTATTTAGGGTTCTAGTGTTCTCGGGGTCAAATTTTATGGCGAATGATTTTGTTAGGGGTGATAAAGGTTAGGGGTCATAATGGTTAGGGATTAAGGTGTCCTGGTGGGTTAGGGTGTTAGGAATCATAATGTTTTCACAATAAAAATGGCCAGGGTTTATAGTGTATTAGGGGGTTACTGTGTTAAGAAAAAAATGTGTCAAGGGTCATCCTATGTCTATGGTCATAATGGTTAATGTTCGAGGTGTGAGTAGCAATTCACCATTAAGATATAAATCAAGAAGGATATCAAATCAAGAAGGGAAAACCATAGGCGTGCTCAATTTGAATAAACCAATCACTTTATTAAATAACATTTATTATATATCCATATTGGATTGATCTTGGAATTCATCCAATTCAATATCTGACTCTTAAAGATTAAAATTTTTATCCAACCCTTCAAAATCATTAAAATGATTGTCCATAACAACATCTTGGATGTTTAGCACTAAGTCATCATAAATATAATCATCATCATGAAGATGAAGAATAGGATGTAGAAAATGACTAGTTGGTCAACTTGATTCTCCTCTTCATCTAACACTTCATCCTACTCTCCCGGATCTTCTTCTTCTTGACAAACATCTTCTTCATGAAAAATATACTTTACATGCCTTCTTCTTAGATCAAATATAACAACAAATGACCAACCTACTTTACCTGGCACTTGTGAATAAAATACTTACTCACATTGACTTGGAAGTACATAGGTATCTATATTCGGCTCGTACCTAGTATTACTAATCATGATAAATGCATGATCATGATCAATAATAATCATTTCATCACCTTGTAACAACAATTTGTACCACCCGACCTTAAAGATAAATACTTTGAAGGATTCAAATTCTATATCCAATATATCTTCCAAATAGCCATAGTACCTCAAATAATATGTGATAGAATGTATGTCACCCCTATGGGAAATATTAGTAACCTTGAAAATTGTAGTTATCCCATCGTCACATGTTTTCTTCTTATCATCCAACTATTTGGTGCAACATTTTTTTCCATTACATTACATACCTTTGTGATGTTTCACTTGCATGCTTAACATGTTATAAATGCATTGTCATGAATTAATAACTATATTTATAAGATAATTCGACGAACAAAAAAATAAACTAAAAAATGGGAACTAAAATATAAATGTCAATGGTAAATGATTACATTTCTATGCTAGATCAATTTCCTTCTACGTTAGATTTGCATCATTATCCAAATATGCTCTTACAATCAACTTCACCACCTCACTCCATGATAAACTATGGTAAACTTCATTGAATCGTTATATCCACATCTTCATCCAATCAAAGGTTATTTCGAATTTATAGATGCATTGCATCCCACTCTCCACTACTTATATGAAAAAAAGAAGATTTAGTGCACCAGTCAAGCTTAACAAAATATGTATGGAGATAGTAATTATAACAAAATCTATTACCTTTAAATTTTCTCCATCTACCTTTCGCTAACAACACCTCCCCTTCAAATTTGTTGGTGGAATTGACATTCCAAAGGAGAGGCACATTAATATCACCCACTACTTGGGGTAAATACTCACTAAAATACATAGTGGACTAATTTACCATATAGCCTTCAACCATTGAGTTCTCTAGGCATGATCTTTTTCTAATAAAATTCTTCAATGCCTTCAAGTGCCTCTCCACCAACCACATTGATCTTGTGTGTATAGGTCCACATATTTCAATTTCCTCGACTAGGTGTATGAGGTAATGTTATTGTGCATTGAAAAAACTTGGAGGTAGACACTTTTTCATTTCACACATCAAACAAGCCTAATCTCTGCTTTCCAATACTTGATATCTTCTATGTGGATTTCTTTAGATGATAACCATCTAACAACACAAAGAAATCACGTGTCCACACAAATTATACAATTCAAGTAAATCCATGTCAACACGTTCTACAAGTAACATTTTAATTATAAGTTTTTACTTACCTCATGTTCTTGTCAACGTCATATATAAATTGCGTTATGTTATTGTTAGCACCGTTTGGGAGAGAAAGAGGTGTCATTATTCATGGTTTTTTCCCACCCTCTTTCTACCCATTAAAAATATTTTTTTGGTAGCTTTATACTTATGGTTCTTAGGGAGGAAATTCCTAAACTCAATATACAACTCCTTTTCTAAACTTCTTGAACGTCGAGATATTGTTCTGGGATCACATACTAGACATACATATTTACCTTTTTTTTTGAATACCTTTAAGATATAGAATAACCATCTCTTGGAAATCACATAACACTATCTTCACTTTTATTCCATGCATGATAATCCATAAACCATGCTATGTTTTTGCACCTAAACAATTGTTGGAAATGTGGAATTATGGGGATACGATGAATAACTTTACATGATACCTTATTTGTTATATGAGATGAATAACTTTACATGACACCTTATTTGTTATATGATCAACTTGATATCTACTAATTGCACATTTAGGGCATTCAAATTTTGATGCATGTTTCCCATAATATATAATACGATCATTAGGACTTGCATAAATTGTATTATACTCCAATCCTATATCTTTCATAACGACACACAATTCTTGGTATGTGCAAGGTAAAGTATTTGACAATAGTAGGAGAATATCACTTAACAATCTACAAGAACAAATAAATTAATCTATTGAATAGTGGATATTAAGGGCCTATGTATTACAATCACAAAAACAAGACAAAAAAATTATATTTATATACAAAGAAAACTCGCATACCTTAAGATCTATGCCATACATGTGTTTGGAATACCATTCAATACCTTCAAGTTGACCAACAACAAAAGAGTAGAGATAATACTCGTCTTTGAGTCTTTGTATAAGGGTTTTTGTGCCTTATCAATAAGAGGTACATCATGAATATCTTCATATATCTCATCCACATGCGGACTCTCATCCAATGCAACAAAGGTTTCATGGATAAACCTATTTATCTCTTCATTCTCGATAATATCAATGCCATTTTCTTCCATAATATCATCTTCAATTCCATCAACCTTACCATATCTACTATGAATTGTAGCATTTGGAATTCCAAGCACTGGATCTTCTATCATTGTAATCACAAATAGATAAATATAATTAGTATAGAAATATAAAAAAATTAAAACTATTGAAATATCACAAAAAAAACATGTTTTCTCTATCTTACTAGGGGGTGATCTTTTTTCCCCCTTCAAGGTGCCCATGCTCTAAGAAATGTTTCCTAGTTGTTGACATGCTAATTATTCTTCTCTTTATTCCTTTACATTGCATGCAATCGAAAAATCATTTCCCATCACCAATATTAGGAAGTTTGGGATGATACCAAGATGGTTTCTCATGATTTCTAGTCTTCACAAAATAATTGTTTTCATCAAGATCAATATCGATGGTGAGATCTAATGATTCAGTGACAAGACATTGTATATAAGCCAACCAATTGGATTATCATTTAGGTTGAAGCTTAATCTAGGCTTGCAAATATTACAATTCCTAGTGACCAGTTTGGATGATGGTCTCTCTTCCCATTAGACAATTATTTCACTTCTTAATAGATTGAATTAGAGTATATATTTCTTTGTCATATTTAGGATAGTTCAAATCTATGCCATGGAACATTTAATAATAATAACATACCAACTTACCTCTCTATATCAATTCCACTCTCATAGAATATACACTTGTATTCATCTCCACTTCAAAAGGATTTTGCAAATTAAGCAATGTAAGAATAGGTGCTGGATTGATATTTCATTTCAACTCATTAAAATATTTCTGCCAATTCTTTTCCCATTGGAAATTCTTATCGTTGGCTATCATGGCATGGAGTGGTGCAACAATAGTTGAAAAGGATGTTATAAAATTTCATAGGTATCGTGCTACCCCCAAAAATCTCCCAACTTCAATGAAATTAATAGGAGTTGGCTACTTGAGGATGGCCTCCATCTTCATGAGTTCTATCTTGAGTTCCTCTCTACCAATCGCATACCCTAAATATTCCAATGCCCACTAGGAAAATTCACATTTCTTAGTATTTTCCAATAATTGATGCTTTTTCAGAGTCTCTAATACCTACATGAGATGTGAGATATGCTCTTCATAGGTAGATATATAAACCAATATATCATCTAAGTACACTATTACATATGAATCTAGAAAGGGACATAATACATCATCCAAAAAACACATAAATGTAGTTGGTACATTAAATAAGATGAAAGGCAATACCATCCATTTGTATAGGTCTTTCCTTGTCTTGAAGGTGGTCTTCCAAGTGTATTCTTCTTTGACTCGTACATGGTGGTATCTTGATTTGAGATCCAACATAGTGGAGCACTTGGTATGCTGCAATCGATCTAGTGAGTCATTGATTCTGGGAATAAGGTATCTATTCTTGAGGGTGATATCATTCAAATATTTGTAGTCAATAAACATTCTCCAACTCCCATCCTTATTGGGTATTATGATGATAGGTGACCCACAAGGTGATGTGCCTAGTTGAATTACTCCCTCCTCCAATAACTACTACAACTATTTCTTCACTTCATCTGCGTCTAGGATGGAATATTTATACAACCCTATGTTTGGTATGGGGAGTTAGGAAACAACTATATGTCATGCTCCACTTCCCTCTTAAGTGGTAACCCTTTAGGCTCACATAACACTTCTTTCTGTTTTTTTCCCACCCTCTTCCTACCCATACAACCAATCCGCTACAACACCTTATAGAGACCATAGTACTTAGGTGCTAAATTATTGTCCCTCTTTTGTTACTTGAGGGACATATGTTTGTATGGTCGTAGCCTTAGAAATACCCAATACCCCACTTCAAATTCCCTTTCACTGCAATGTTGATATGCTTGTTGTTTCATCCTATTTTGTGTTGTAACCAAGTTGTCCTTCAATATTTTGAGAACCTCTTGTTGGTGCTCTATGTGGTATTCCATTGCTTGAACCTTTGCTTTCCCTTTTAAAGGTGATGTGATGGATGGAGGATGATATCCATAAAGTTCCATAAATTGGGACATTTTTGATGAAGTATGGAAGGATGTGTTGTACCACCATTTTTCCAAGGGTAGCAACTTGACCCATTGCGTTTGTTTATTAGATGCAAATAAATGAACATACCCATCTAGACATTTATTCACAATCTCAATTTTCCCATTGGATTGAGGATGGTAAGAGGAGCTGTGAGCAAATTCAGTACCCAAACAAGAAAACAATTTAGTCCAAAATTTTCCATTGAAAATCGGATCTCTGTCACTTACAATGATCTTAGGGATTCCATGTAGCTTTTGAACTGTTTCCATGAATGTTGTGGCTACTGTACTTGTTTTAAAAGGATGAGAAAGAGATAACAAATGGGCATACTTTGTGAGTTGATACACTACTACCATGATGACATTATTTCCTCTGAACTTGGGTAGACTTGTAATAAAATCCATTAAAGCCTCTTCCCAATGTTGACTTGGTATAACTAATGGTTGTAGGAGACCCGAGGTCTTGATTTTCTTTCCCTTATTTCATTGGAAAAACACACATTCAACCACAAACTTTTGAACATTAGTTTTAAGACATTCTTAGAATAATTCCTTCTTTATCACATGGTAAATTTTCAAGAACCCTGAATGTATTCTTATAGGATAACTGTGCAATTCCAAAAGGAAATTTTGTTTCAATTAGGAATTCTTACATAAATATAAGCGATCTTGATACCACTGTAAATCATTATTCCACACAAATTTATCTAATTGACTGGGGTTCTCTTGTAGTTGTTGAATGATCTTGCATACCTTTTGATCATGCGTCCATTCTATCCTTGCTTCTTCCACCCAATCAAATTGTGGAATGAAATAACACACAATAAACCCTCTATGTCTTGTTCTTTCCTTGAAAGTGCATATGCCACCATACCCTGTTTTCCTTTTTTGTAAATAATTTCAAAGTCATAACCTAGAATCTTTGTAACCCATTTTTGTTGCTCTTCTGAAGATAATTGTTTTTCCAAGAAGTACTTCAAACTATCATGAACTATTTTTACCTTGAAGTGTCTTCCTATGAGGTAAGGGTGCCATTTCTTAACTAATGTAATATTCCCAACATTTCCTTTTCATAAATGGGTTTGAGTAAGTTCTTTTATTTAATATGGTTACTCTCAAAGGCAAGGGGCCTTCATTCTTGCATTAAAATTGCACCAATGCCATGTCTTGAGGCATCACATTCCACAATAAAGGATTTTGTGAAGTTAGGTGTGGCCAGGATAGGATTCATACACATAGCCTCCTTAAGATTTTAAAAATCTTTGGTTGCTTCTTGAGTCTAAGAAAATGCCTCCTTTTTTAATAACACTATTAGAGGTTCTGCTATTTGACCATAATTCTTGACAAACTTGCGGTAATCTCCCGCTAATACTAAGAATTATCTAATATTCTTCACGACCATTCCATCATAGCTTTAGTTTTGTTAGGGTCCACTTTGAAACCCTCATGAGATAAAATATAACCCATATATTCCACTTCTTGAACCCCAAAGGAACACTTGGAATGCTTTGCATATACTTGTTTCTATTCCAATAGTTTTAACACCATGTCATGTTCTTCCCATGATTTGTTGTATATTACTATATATCAAAAAATACCAACACAATTTTTTTTTTATAAAGGGTTTGAAAATAGAATTCATCAAGATTCGAAATGTTAAAGGTGCATTAGTAAGGCCAAATGACATCACTACAAACTCAAAATGACCTTCATGGGTTCTAACAATTGTTTTGGGAATGTCTTCTTGCCTCATTATGATTTAATTATATATAGAGCAAAGATCCAACTTTGTAAAAAAAGTTGCTCCTTGCAATTTATCTAATAATTCATCAATGACACGAATAGGAAACTTAACTTTAATGGTCATTTTGTTGAGCTGTCTATAATCTGGAAACTTATTCGATGAACCATATTTTTTGTAACCATCACCACTGGTGAAGAGAAATCACTTTTGCTAGGTTGAATGATGCCAACCTATAACATTTCTTGAATCATATGCTCTATTTCACTTTTTTGTGCATATGGGTACTTGTGAGGCCTAATGTCAGGCGGTACACTTCCTTGATGCAAATGAATAACATGGTAATGATATCGAGCAGGAGGAAGATCCTTATAAATCTCTTCAACTTCCTTGGAATGATTGTTGATATCTTTTTGGAGATCCACTGAAACAAACTATCTCGTTGATCGACCTTTATCTTGATGTATCTGTGAAATTCCAACCCTTATGAGTCTAAAATTTCTTCTTGTAGTAATCTGATATGTCTTCTCTACACTGCCATAGGTCTAACCAAAATTTGAATTTTCAAGTGAAATTTATGGTAACCTTCCCAAAACTTATTGATTCTTATCCTTTCCATATAGAAAAATTGTACGTAATGCCACATGTCCAATATGTTGGTTGTGGAGCCTGATTATATTCTTGATTCAGAGGTCTTTGTTTTCAACCGTGTTTATATCCCATGAAGACTCTACACCCCTCCATGTGGGGGTTTGTAGGGGGGTATTCCCCCCCTTGAGGGGTCCGGGGGGCTCATACCCCCGGCGGGGGTTCAGGGGTGAATCCCCTGAAGGAAAAATTGTCTTTTAAATGTATATTGTAATTTCATAGTCAATCTTGACTGTTCATCATTAAATCATAGATCTGACGATAGAGATTATGTTAGGGTTTTTTTCCCTAGAAGGAAACCCTCTTTTATGAGGGAATTGTATTGCAACTGTGTATTATTGCGAATATTGTATTATGAGAGAGGAGACTGTGAGAGAAAGAAGAGGAAGTTACAACAGGTGTGTTGTAGGTTGTATCCTTTCATTTGCTGGATAATAATAAAGGAAGGACCTGGAAATTTCTCTGGTGGACGTATCCCACAATGGGTGAACCACATATATCTATGTATCTATTGTATTGTGTATCTTCTGTGTTTTATTTATGCATTTGTCTTATTTTATTGCTCCACGATCTTGTTTTTCTAACAATTAGTATCAGAGCGAAAGGTAACTCTCAGGAAAAGAGGGTTCCTGGTTCAAGTGGGAGCAATGGTGGAAGATGGAAAGTTTAGGGTCGAGAAATTTAATGGCCAAAACTACTAGTTATGGAAGATGCAGATGGAAGATTATTTATATTAGAAGGATCTATTCCTACCATTGGGTGGAATAACAAAGAATTCGATGGCCATGAAGGATGAAGAATGGGAGGTTCTTGACAGAAAGGCACTAGGAACAATACGACTGAGCTTGGAAGCGTCAGTGGCTTTCAATATTTCAAAAGAAATGACAACGAAGGAGATGATGGACGCATTGGCTAAATTGTACGAAAAACCCTCGGCATCCAATAAGGTATTTCTAATGAAGATATTATTTAATATGAAGATGTCAGAAGGTGGGTCTGTTGCAGATCATTTAAATGAATTTAGTATGGTTACTAATCAACTAAGTTATGTAAAAGTGGACTTTGATCATGAGGTCAGGGATCTTCTAATATTGTGCTCATTGCAAGAAATATGGATCGGCTTGGTCATGGCTGTAAGTAAACTTGTCTCTGGTTCAAACACTCTAAAATTTGATGATGTTGTTGGTGTTATCCTTAGCGAGGAAATGCAACGGAAAAGTACAGGTGAGACATCAGGTAATGCGTTAAGCGTGGAGAACAACGGAGGACAAAAGGATAGAGGAAAGGGCTAAGAGAACCATGGGAATTCTAGGAAGGGAAGATCCAAATCCAGACTAGGAAAGAGAGAGTTCTGGAATTGTGGGAAGAAAGGACATTTGAAGAAAGACTACAGAGCTCCAAAGAAACAAAGACATGGACAACAAGAGAAAAATCAAGAAGCAAATGTAATAGGTGATGTGTTACAATATGCTTTTATTCTTTCTGTAGATAATATTTCTGAGTCTTGGGTAGTAGATTCATGGGCTTCATTTCATGCCACACCCCATAGGAAACATTTTCTAGATTATGTTCAAGGTGATTTTGGACAGGCTCATTTGGGTGATGATGCACCAAGCAAAATTGTTGGAATGGGAAAGGTGCAAATAAAACAAAAGAATGGAAACAAATGGTTGTCGAAAGAGGTAAGACATGTTCCAGATCTAAGGAAAAATATAATTTCAACAAGGAAGTTGGCAAGTGAAGGTAGTATATCTATATTTACAGATAAGGCGTGGAAGGTCACCAAAGGATCATTGGTGATAGAAAAAGGAGAGAAGGTAGGTACATTGTATATATGTACTAATAATACTGTCTCTTTTATCTCTTTAGCTTCTATAGGAATGAATACAACATCGTAGCATCATACGCTTGGACACATGAGTGAGAAGGGGATGCAGATACTTCATAAAATAAATTTGTAGCCAGATCTTAAACAAATTGATTTACATTTCTGTGAGCATTGTGTTTATGGAAAACAAAAGAGAGTCATATTTCTCAGAGTCGGAAAACAAAAGAAGAGTGAAAGGTTAGAGCTTGTGCATACAAATGTACAGGGACCAACTCAGGTATCATCTCTTGGTGTCTCTCATTATTATGTTACATTGATTGATGATGCAGTTAGAAAAACTTGGGTTTATTGCATTTGACAAAAAAATGATGTTTTTTATACTTTTAAGAAGTGGAAAGATTTGGTTGAGAATGAGATACGAAAAAGGTTGAAGTGTTTCAAATCAGACAATGGAGGTGAATATTGCAGCAAGGAGTTTGATGATTACTGTTCATACCATGGGATTCGTAGAGAGAAGATAGTTCCAGGAACACCATAAGAAAATGGTGTGTCAGAAAGGATGAACATGACAATAATGGAGTGCACAAGGAGTATGAGATTGCATGCTGGGTTGCCCTTACAATTCTAGGCAGATGCTGTAGATACTGTTGTTTACTTAATAAACATAGGACCTTCAAGCTCTTTGGATGGTGGAATTCCAGAGGACGCATGGACAGGTAAAAAGGTAAACTATTCATTTTTGAAGAATTTCGGTTGTGAATCATTTGTCAATATTGATAAAGAAAATAGAACAAAGTTTGAGGAAAAATCCAAGAAGTGTACCTTTACTGGATACAATGTTAATGATTTTGGTTATCGCTTATTGGATTATGAAAATCACAAAATCATTAGGAGTAGAGATGTCATATTCAATGAGAAGGTCATGTACAAAGATCAGTTGTAGGGAAAGAAATAGGAAAAAGAAAAACCATAATACACAATGCTTGATGAGATCACTGAAAAAGAAATTCCAAAGGTACCAGAAAATCAAAATGTACAACAACAACAATAGCAGGTACCTCAAACTCCTGCAAGTGTTTTTAGAAGATCTACCAGGTTAAGTATACCCCCCCGAATGATACTCTCCTTCATTGTATTATTTATTGTTGACTGATTCTAGTGAACCAAAAAGTTATGAGGATGCAATGCAGGTAGACACTAAAAAGAAGTGGGTTCAAGGAATGAAAGAGGAAATGGATTCCTTGGTAAATAACCAAACTTGGGACTTGGTTCAGTTGCCTGTAGAAAAAAGAGCATTTCATAATAAATGTGTTTACAGGTTGAAGGAAAAAGATGGAGGCAAAAAATGATACAAGGCTAGACTTGTTGTAAAGGGGTTTGCACAAAAGAAAGGTATACATTTTGATGAAATATTTTCTCCTGTTGTTAAAATAACTTCAATTAGGACTATTTTAAGTCTTGTGGCAGTAGAAGATTTACATCTTGAACAATTGGATGTAAAAACAACTTTTCTCCATGGAGATTTGGAGGAATAGATTTATATGTAGCAACCACAAAGGTATGAGGTCAAAGGAAAGGAGAATTTGGCATGCAGGTTTAATAAGAGATTGTATGGCTTAAAGCAAGCTCCAAGGCAATGGTATTTGAAGTTTGACAGGTTTATGACAGAATAAGGTTATAGTAGATGTCATTTTGATCACTGTGTTTATTTTAAAAGGCTAGAAAATAGAAGCTATATTATCTTACTATTGTATGTAGATGAGATGCTTGTTGCAGGGTCTAATACGGAGGATATAAATGTGCTCAAGAAGAAATTAGCTAATTCATTTGCGATGAAGGATTTGGGTGCTGCAAAGAAAATTCTTGGTATGAGAATAACAAGAGACATGAAAATTCACAAATTGACACTGTCTCAGGGCAAGTACATAGAGAAGGTGTTGGAGAGGTTTAGAATGCAGAATGAAAAACCAATTAGTACACCTTTGACCAACCATTTCAAATTAACCAAGGAAATGTGTCCCAATACACAAGAGGAGATAAAATACATGTCTAGGGTCCCTTATTCATCAATAATTGGCAGCTTGATGTATGCGATGGTTTGCACAATACCAAATATTGCACATGCAGTGGGAGTTGTGAGAAGATATATGAACAATCCATGTAAAGAGAATTGGGAGGCAGTAAAGTGGATTCTCAGGTATTTGAGAGGTACTTCTACTCATGCATTATGTTTTGGAGTTTTAGAAACTGTTCTACAGGGATATGTTGATTCAAATATGGCAGGTGAAAAAGATAGTAGGAGGAGCACCAAAGGGTATGTTTTTACTGTAGGTGGAACATAGGTAAGTTGGATTTCAAAACTACAAAAGGTTGTTTTACTTTCAACAACATAAGCATAGTATGTTGCTGCTACAGAGGCTAGTAAAGAAATGATTTGGTTACAAACGTTTATGGAGGAATTGGGAAATAAGTAGGAGAATAACAGGTTGTACTGTGATAGTGAGAGTGCCATTCATCTTGCAAAGAACTCATCCTTCCATTCAAAGACTAAGCATATACAACTCATGTACCATTTCATACGATCCGTCTTGGAAGATGGACATTTGAAGTTGGAAAAGATACATACTAGCTAGAATCCTGCAGACATGTTAACAAAATGAGTAACCAGGGAGAAACTGAGTTCTTGCTCAGTTTTAGTTGGCCTTCAAGCATGAAGGTGAAGATGAGAATTTTTCAGGTCCAAGGTGGATCATAGTCCAACAGGTACAACAATAGTGGAGTTGTTGTGACCATTCTCCAAGTGGGAGATTGTTGGTTGTGGATGTTGATTATCTTCTTGATTCAAAGGTATTTGTTTTCAACCATGTTTATACCCCATGAAGACTCTACACCTCGAAAGGCTGTACATCCCTCCACGCAGAGGGGTATTTTCCCCCCTGTGGGGTTTGGGGGGCTTATCCCCCTGGCTGGGGGTTACGGGGGCAAAGCCCCCGAAGGAAAAATTGCCTTGTAAATGTATATTGTAATTTCATAATCAATCTTGACCATTCATCATTAAGTCACAGATATGACGACAGAGATTATGTTAGGGTTTTTTTTCCTAGAAGGAAACCCTCTTTTATGAGGGAATTGTATTGTGGCTATGAATTATTGTAGATATTGTATTATGAGAGAGGAGACTATGAGAGAAAGAAGAGGAAGTTATAATGGGTGTGCTGTAGGTTGTATCCATTCATTTGCTAGATAATAATAAAGGAAGGACCTGCCAATTTCTCTGGTGGACGTAGCCCACACTGGGTGAACCACATATATCTGTGTCTCTATTGTATTGTGTATATTTTGTGTTTTCTTTCCACATTTGTCTTATTTTATTGCTCCACGATCATGTTTTTCTAACACAATAGTTTAGATCCAATTCTAAAATTTTAACTTGTAATATTATGCTGTCTTCTTTCCAAAGGAACTACTGTCACTCAATTTGGACTTACCAAGATTTACATATGTCACTTATACCAAGAACACTTGTTTGAGAGTAGTTTTAGGACTAGTCAAATAATCTTCATTTCCACAACCTATATCTCAGAAAGTAAAGCAATCGAAAAACTATTTTTTTTACCACAAGCACTTTTCTATGTCTCCTCAGCATAATGAAAATTTCATAGTTTGAAATCTTTCCTTAAAAAATATATAGTGAAACTTCCAAGATGACTCATTTGAAACTTATTTCAGGACTGGTCACAAACCCTAACTTCTATAGGCTATATCTCAAAAAGTATAATGAAACAATACATATTTTTTTTTATGACATGTACTTAGATATGTATCCTAGGTATCCTCAAAATTTCTCTATCTGAAGCATCCTATAAAACAATTTTATATCGAAAATTACAAGATGTCTCGATTGAAGGAGTCTCCAATAACGAATGTGAAGCCTCTTCGTTGGGGCAACCTTCTTTTACAACAGAAAAAATGTAAAAGATGAGATGATCCTAAAACTAGATCTCCTTGGTATATGTATAGGGGACCAAGGGTACATTCACAATTAAAAGGTCTAGCCGACAATACTAATATAACAACATAAATACAACAACTCAATATCTAGGGATTTGCGTGGGGATTTATGATTAACATGGGTATTTGTCTAGGGGATTAACATTCTCCTTCCCTCTAATATGTTTAATATTAAATTCATATTCATAGAAAAATTCCAACCATCTCATTTTCCTTTGAATTTAAAGTTTGTTGTTCAAATAAATATTTCAGATCACTATGGCTTTTTACTAACTCTAACTTCCTCCCCATCAAGTATTGTCTCCACATATTCAAAGCATGAACTATTGCATCGATTTCTAAGTCATGTGTGACATAATTATTTTCATGTTCCTTAAGCTTCTTGGATATATAACAAATCACATTCCCATTCTAATTAAGAACTCCACCAATTCCTTCTTTACAAGCATCTATAAATACCACAAAATCTTCATTTTGGTAAGCAATATTAAGAATGAGTGTGTTGAAATTTTGGTATGCTCATTTAACCATAGACAATGTCACATCATTTTCACCCAACCATAGGCATTCACATTTGCCACCCCCGATCACACTAACTTGTACTTAGAATAATTCCGACAAGTCTACACTAGAACCAACAGATAAACCCTAGCCATAATATTGTTTTAGTAGCAACACAATAACCATACAAAGATAACATACCTTATACCAAGAGAAGCACGAGAGAGATACCAGAAAGACTACTACACTATTCCTCTAGACTTGCACTCTCTCGAGTTGCAACTGCAGCTCTCCAAACTTGCACCCTAGCTGCCACTGTAGTTCCTCCTTAGACTTGTGTACTGACTAAGTGAGTGAGTGTACAAATGAGCTAAGGTGTCACCTTATTTATACTTATTTTTCTACTGAAATTTCCCATAGTTATGACCTGTCTTTTCCGACAAATATAATTATTTTAACTTTTCTGGCAGGGTCGACTCCTCTTTCTGAGTTTCTTATTTCTTTATTATTATTCTCCTTGGGCTGACTTCTCTTCTGGGGTTTCCACACATCTATTTAATGGTTCTATTACTTCTGAAATATTCTAATCTAAGTACAAAGGTTACACTTGGAGGTTAATTCCTCCCACAACTACCAAAACATCAACACCCCCTCTTAACTAGGGATGTATTAACTAAGATGTTCTTCATGTAGTGGTCTCAAAACAATCCATCCATCTCACATGGCATGGGAAAGACTCACATGGTCTTGCAGACCAACCTATAGGTAGCATCACCATATCGATACATGCTTTCTCATGATCAAACAAATCATGTCTCAAGTAGCATAGCCACATATTAGCCATCTATCTGGAAATCACCTCCAACCCTACTGGTTGGAACTCAATCTAGTAACCTCCGATGCTACTTATCGACACTCTAATTAGGAATCATCTTCGACACTATTGGTCAACATATAGTTCATACAGGACTAGTAACTCGTCGGCTCACATTGAATCTGGCATCTAGTTCACAAGGAACTAGTAACTCATCAACTCACACAAAATTTGACATCTAGTTCCACAATGAACTAGTAATCTCTGGTTGACACACTAGGAAACTGGTCCAAAATGACCAAGAATCTAATCACGAGGATTAGGTGATGTAGTGCAAAAACACTACCCATCTAGCCCAAGGCTAGGAAACACCTCCAGCCACACAGGTTGGCCCACCAACAAAAAATCCAAGTAATTAACCATCCCTGAAGGCATGCAATCTACTGACCTTGTGCAAGGTCATGCTGAATGGTGCCACAGTCAGTAACTTTGCGTACCAAACTTTTTCACTGGAGTAGCAATATGCGTACCAGGATTTATCACTGGGGTAGAAGTAACTTGGCGTACTAGGATTTTTCACCGGAGTAGCCATCTGTGTACCATGCTATATCATTGGGGAAACAACAACTCAACGTACTAGGATTTATCACTGGAGTAGCCATCAACGTACCAAGATTTATCATTGGGGTAGGAGTAACTCGACGTACCAGGATTTATCACTGGAGTAGCCATCTGTGTACTAGGTATTATCACTGGGGTAGCAGTAACTCGACGTACCAAGATTTATCACTAGAGTAGCCGTACACATCACCCTGACTGGTGCTACAGTCAGTTCCTGATCATGAACCACCTATTGTCCATTGCCACGTGATGATGCTATTGCCCTGGAATTGCATCTGTAACTCATCACTCTCTGTTACTAGGGACGTCCTTCTAGACCTCACCAAGCTTGTCTCTGAAGTACAAAAACTTTACTCTTGACAGAGGCTTGGTCAACATGTTTGCTATCTGCTCATCTGTAGCGACATATTGGAGCTTCACTGCTCCCTTCTGAACCATATCTATGATATAATGGTACCTTATCTCGATATGCTTGGACTTGTCATAAAACATTGGGTTCTTCAAAAACTTCACACAACTCTGGTTGTCACACCAGATATAAGTTGCCTTTAACTTGAGATCAAACACTCTTGCAA
>ML807737.1:26001-38935 GCA_009831015.1 Picea engelmannii | reverse complement strand
TCCAACCTGTATAACAGAGAACACTTGTTCTCCCTAGCACCACCCTGCCACCCTGGTTTCTCTGGCTGCAACCAGATGGAAGCTACAACTCCCTGTGTTCAAGCACCCACTTGAACCTTTGAGGACAACAGTCCTCCCGAGCACCTCCCAACCACCCTTTAATATTAATGGCTAAATACACATTCAACTTTACAGATAAATCAGTTCTTACCAAATTTTCTTTGTTCTGTAAATCTGGTCTTCTGTTCACTGTTCTGCTGCTCTTCTCTTCCTCTGTCTCTTCAGTTATTCTACTCTGCATTTTCTCTTTCTGTCATTCTGCTATACTTCTGCTCTTTCTGTCATTTTTCTCTTATGTTCAATCTCCTTCTGCGCATTCTCTCATCTATTTTTCTTACAGTTTCATTCTTTTTCACATACTCAACGACCAACCTTGCACAATCTGTCTCATATTCTTTTATGCATACCTCCCCGACGGTTCGACTTCGCCTTCCCTCAGCCAAAACAAGAACACCTGTCCTAGCAACTAAAACGCTAACCGATTCGTCATCATGAGTCCGTTTTGCTAACAGAATCCAAACTCAGTAGTTAACTGTGAGAGAGAACAATGACCCTCCGATCAATACTTGATCCAACGGTTCAGATCCAATCGAGATTTCCCACATTGTGGCAATTTCGGCACTCTTGGCGATCAGAGTTTTTGTCACTTACAAATCCCGATCCCCAAAACTCTGATAAGAGGTTAAATCAACGGTCCATATCACTTCTTATCCAATGGCTGTGATCAAATCGCGAAATCGCATATCGCGATTTCGGAGTTCTTGATGTCAAGAGATTTTGGCATTTTAATATCCCGATTCCTGATACTCCGATACTCCATGCAGAGAATCAACGGTCCAGATCACTTCTTGGTAATCCGCCGGTCCTGATCTTCTTCGCAATCTCGCATCTCGTGATTCATGTGATGGAGGTTCTCGTCACTCCAAGTCCCGATAGGCAAGGCTATGAGATGGAGCTTTATGGTGCTCTGATCTTTCACCACGCGTCCTCTTGATCCAACGGTCCTTGATTAAATCGCGATCTCGCATCTCGCTGTTCCTTTGAATTTCCGGTCAGGAAGATGACGATCTCTCGCCACATGTGATCCTCCGCGCAGATCCAACGGTCCTCCTGTGATCCGGATCCGATGGCTGTCCTTCTCTTGCTACCTCGCGACCTCGCGACTTTGAACACCCAATACTTGGGCCTTTATCCTGCGAACCCTCGAGTTCGCGAGATCTCTCCGATCTCTGCCACGCATCCTTCCCAGATGGACGGTCCTGATCTTCTCGTCACTTCACCGCCTCGCGTCCTCGCGCCTCGCGACTTTGAACACCCAATACTTGGGCCTTTATCCTGCGAACCCCTGAGTTCGCGAGATCTCTCCGATCTCTGCCACACATCCTTCCCAGATGGACGGTCCCTATTATGTCGGGATATCTAGTCTTTCAATGTCCCGGTTCTCATGACCTTGAGAACTTCGAGCTCCTGATGGCTTATCTCCCTCGCAGCTTCTGCAGATATGACGGCTGTCGGACTTTCGGGAAATTTGAATGGGATCCAATGGTCATTGGATCTTTGTCTTCCTTCTCCTCTGCAAACTCCTGTATCTTGAACTTTGTTGCACGCGTTTTCCTCAATGTTGTTCCTCCTGAGCTTTCACGTCTGAATCCCCAAGGGATTTTATCCTTCTTATCTTGCCATCTCCACTGTTGTACTTGCCATCAATGACAAGCATACGCTACCTGTTAAACTTTTGCCAACAACCCGTACCTCCCAGAGAGGAGCGAGGAGAGCTAGGTACATGTTTTTTAAAGTTATTTAATTTTTAATTTCTTTTATATATATCATTTTTATATGCATCAGAGTAGTGACATCAATGTATCTGTTATGTAGAGATGTGGGACCAATGTGCTCGATAGACTTCACAAGGACTCAGTGACGTCCTCGACCAGAGGTGGGACCAATAGCCGTAGGGGGACCTCCAACCAGAGAGGCTAAGAGAGTTTTGAGGAAGGTGGAGTGGAACCTCATTATGCTCACTCGCATATTTCCTATGGCCGAGATCAAGGATCTTCCGCCTTCCATGCAGCCTCATGTAGTGGGGGTGCCACGGAATTGGGTCCAACTTTTTCGGCACTTGGCCAACGCTGTCATTCACTATGACAGGGCCAATAGGCCCTGAGCTTAGATAGGCTGGACTATTATGTGTCGAGGGCACCTTTGTATATTTTTGAGGGCATAAGCCCCGTGATGTATACTGAACCTTATTTTTTGAGGTGTTCACGCCCACCTATGTACTCTGACACTTTTTGACACACACACACACGCACACATATTTACATCTTTATTGTCTTATGGATCACATTTTTTACAAATGTATGTACATGTGTGCTTATTTTTATGTGTGTGCAACATGCCAATCTAATACTTGATTAGCTATAGTATTTGTCATTTGATTTAATCTCCTAGGAACATGGGTATACATAATGTAATCAAAGTAACATTCTAAGAGACGTACCCTAAGGAAACATCGGTGTAAAGTAGGATCATAAACGCGGTAGACTCCACTTAACTGGGACACAACCAATTGAGAATATAAGTATACCTAGAGGTGAGAGATGCCATGCGACAAAGCATCACGAAGCAACTCTATCACTGCGTTGTACTCAACGACATTGTTTGTGGTGTCGCCTAGACACATACCTCCAAAAGATAGCAACTGGCCTTCAGGTGTGAAAATCACCCAAGCTGAGGAAGCAAGCCTCCGAGTGTGTCAGCTAACGCTGTCTTGAACCTAAAGAACACCTCTGATTAACTTGACATCTGCCACAGTGAAAAAGATGACATAAATAACGACACGTCCATAAAACAAACAAGACAAAAAACTGTATAAGAATTATACATATGTATAAGAAGTCACCCAAGTGACCAACCTAAGAGTAATACTTCTTGAGGTAGAGCCCATTTCTAGGCTCCACCAAGGCATTTCCCTCAAAGTCAACCAGACGATAAGCACCCTTCTTTAAGACCTCTTTCACGATGAGAGGTTCGAATCACATGGGTTTGAACTTTCCTGCCCCTAGGGGATCCTTGTCTTGGTCATAGACCAAGACAAGATCGCCTTCAGAGAAAATCTGAGAATGAATGAACCGATCATATTGACACTTGACTCATTGCTTATGAGCCTCATTGGCCGAGGCTGCATCACGACATTGCTCATCGAGCTGCTCGAGATATAATAGGCATTCCTCAAGCAATGAAGTGTTCGACAGTAAGTCTACTGCTAACTTTAAAGACAAGATCTGGCACTCAATAGGAAAGACTGCTTCCAGCCCGTATACAAATTGAAAAGGTGAGAAATTGGTGGTAGTCTTTACAGATGTTCGGTAGAACCATAATGATGAGTACAAAATCAAATGCCAATTTGACTTGGAAGAATTGATCGTTCGTTGAAGAATAGTTTTGAGGGACTTATTCACAACTTCCACCTGACCATTCTCTTGTGGGTGATGAATGTTCTTGCCTCAACCCAAGATTTGATGTTAACTCAGGCATCATTTTGTTTTGGAAGTGACTGCCATGGTAGTGAAAATCTCCTTCGGGATGCCGAACCTTACTACTATCTTGTTAAAAATGAAGAGAGTCCCTGTTTCTCCATCATTGTAGAATGTTGGCATAACCTCGATCCTCTTTGTGAAGTAGTCTACCGCTACAATGATATAATGATGCCCCCTGGCTGAAGCCGAGTGGCATGTAGTAAAATCAATCCCCAACTTAGTGAAGGGACCTGTAGGAACACATACAATTCTAAACTTTTGAACTTTTTTCTTTTTACCAAATGAAAATATGATTTTAGCCAAAGAAAGTGGAAGCTTGGTAGATGACAATTTAATTTCAAATGCAATTCATGGCCAATTAGTTTATAATAAGGTGCGCACAATGTCTGTCGTTAATGAGTTTCCCGATTGATCGAACAATCATAATAACCCCCGGAGTTCTGGAGCCACCTAAATTTTAAAGAGGAAAATCCCTAATGATCACTTCAGAGCTCTACACTTCAAGTATTTCAACAAGTCTTAACAATAAAAACCCTGAAGCTTTGAAACCCGAAGGAGTTTTCTCACAAATTTTAATAAGCCATTTAAAAGACATGAGTCATAGTACACATGTACCTTTGAGTCTTACCAAAGTTAACACGTGGCACCTCCCTTTCCTAGACACGTCTTGCATAATGACATCATCCATAACACGTCACTACAGGAATGATCCTTCAGGAGTTTAACAAGAATGAATTCGCGAAATCACCGAAATATTGAAATGTCGAAGTATTAAATGTTAATTAATCAAGTTAATCATAATGAAGAGATAATTAATGACTTCGCACTTCGGAGTTTGGACGCTTACCCTGTATCATATTCTAAAATATCCGAAGTACGAATTTCCGAAATGCTTAAAGTTAAATATGATTAATTAAGAATTTTACTAGACAATAAATCACTTCGCAGTTTCGGGTTTCAGAAATTTCCTCTCGAGCTACATTAAAAATTCTCGAAGTCCGAACTCTCGAGACACTCGAAATTGACACACCTTTTTAAACATGATTAATTAAGGTTTTAAAGGCGATTATCAAGGGATTGACCTTCGCAGATTCAAGATTCGGGAATTTTTCACTCTGTCTCATCTAAAACTCCCGAATACAAACCACCGAATATTAATGACATTTATGACTAGTTAAGGATAATGATTTTAACGCAAATTGCGGATCACCAGGTATAATTTTCCATTAAAGTTAATAAATTCTTCGTTAGTGAAGCTATACTAGAATCAATGCGTATGATTTGAATAACAACACTTCGATTTTGAATTCATTTTCACCTTTCACAAATTAACAAGTTTTATCTGATTAAGAAGCTCACACAATTCCTTTGCAACATGTAACCTCATTCTGTTCTCTTGATATTATGGCACCACGGGAAATGATGAAGAAGCCTGATGCGATAAGAGAATATTCGAACCCAAATACAAACATTCTCTGTAATACCACTCCACGAGCCACCAATGCCACTAAAACCTGAACACAAGTTTTCAAAATTCTGGAACGAGAAATCATCAACTGTCCAGAGGACTCTTAAGAGGAAGAAGATGACTCCTTTACAAGTAAGCTTAGACACATAGCGCAGTCAGAGCTACACAAGATAGATGTGCGACCAAGACTCGTGCCCTATAACGAAATGATAAGCTAGGCCTTATAACATGTCGACGTCCAGACCAGGAGCATCATCAACCATCAAAAGGTTATCGTTGGTTCTTTCCAACCAGAACACCTCCAAGTAATGTATAAGCTATCTCCCAATCCTAAATATACTTACAATGATGCATATATTTTGGAGTTCGAGCAAAGGGAATCCATCCAATACGATAGGAGTTGTCCCGATATAATCTGATCTTGGTGGGGGCACCCAGAGAAGTTCAGGGCCGACGCTCATGGTATGTATGCCAAAACGTCGTTGGACGCTCACATGATTTACATAGCCATGATGCTCCGTTGATTGTTCAGGAATAAGAACCCTACTCATTTCTCGGTGGAAAGGGTATCTATCATGCACGAGGTGGCTGAGGGATACACTTTTAGTTGGGCTAAAATGTTGTCAGATAACTTGGCCAAAGGAATTATTGAATACAAAATGGAGAAGTCAAAGGGGCAACCCACCCCTTTCTATATGTCTGTGTATGTCATGGATGCCATCTGTTTCGTGACACCTTTCCCATTGATGAATTGGAGCTGGACCCTGGTCAGTGCAGAGCTCATTCACTTCTACCATTCCAAGCCGTGGGAGGAAAAAGACAAGGATTTATTTTACGAAATCTGTCACAATGTAGTGGTTCCTATTCATATAGCCCTGTATAGTCACCCACCTCCTCGAATTTCAGACATGATTATGGGAAATCTGGGTAAGCTAGAAAATTGGTTTATTGAAGAGAACTTCTCTTATATCATGGTTTTTGGATGCTCAGTTCCTCCCCATGCTCTCCCACGATTTTTACCAGACCGGCTGGTATGCAGAGAAGTATCCTACCAAACAGTAATGAGAGGCATAAGCAAGAAGCTGAAGGCAGCACAGAAAAAGGTATGGCCGACTTTCCCTATCCAGGTTGACATGTTTTCACTGTTGGATTTTGGTCACTCCAAAGTGGAGGCTGTGACTCTGGAAGGTGTCAAATTGGTTGACATCGAATTCAAAAGGCACAACCCACACAAGGTTGTGGAAAACCACCTAGCCCAATTCAACATGAAAATATATGTACACGAAAACTCCCCGTATGATGAAATATTCAGGGGATTTAGGTCTTATGAAGAAGTACAAGACAGATTCCAAACCCTGCCCCCAGATCAACAAGCTGGTTTCCTCAGTTTCCAAAGGCACAGGCAAAACAGTCTGCCAAAGGTATTACAAGGAGATTCGATAGCCTCTCCTCCTGCACATGAATCTATGCCTACAGGTTCTGAACCAGAGCACTTTGGTAAACACAAGGTTGAGGAAACCCCAGAGAGCTCTGAGGTTTTGACACAAGAATTAGAAGCCTCATTATTAGGACAACTAAGCCCTCAGGATTTAGAACAAATCAAATATTACATGAAGTGGGGACCTGGTATACCACCTTCGACGCCAACCACCCCTGTTGGTACCTTGAATACAACAGAACAACAACAATACACTGAGATTGCTACTCCCAATGCATCGCTTACTAATCTACAATCCAGTTTCATAAATCCTAGTTTCGAAATTATTTTGGTAAGCGATCTTACCCCCATCTCACCCGAGGAGGTGCCTCCTTCCGTTTTCTTCTTTAGTAGGAAAAGGAAGGCCATCGTGAAAACATAATCACACCAGAAGGATGGAGTGATAACCAAAATACAGAGAATGATATATTAAGAGAATGATAGAGATGATACATAATTCACAAAAGAAGTTGCAGGTTCGTTAGGTGATTTTTCTAGAACCAATCAATGGTCTGTGGACAATTTGGCCGAATGTCTGCGACATAAGTGTCTATTGGTAGAACAATTACAAAAGTAGATATACACCACTGAACAGACTATCCGAGAAAGAATGAGTTAAAATTTCATGCAGATTAGAGCTAATGATTGACAACAAATTCAATATCTCCGGGCCAATCTTGATGAGCTCCATTAGAGTTCACAAATCAACCAGGGTCTAATCACTCAACGTGATGAATTTATAAGACAACTGCAAGCTAGATTGAAACTGACTGAAGGTACCTCAATAGATATTTCGGCCTTCCAAATTCAAGCGTTGGAAATAAATGAGAAATTGGAAGCTGCCCAACAAGACCTCTTTCTGAAGGTAGGTGCTATTCAAAAGTGCTACCAGGCAGTATATATTTATCTGAAGGACATCTACATCAAAGAAAGAGAGGCCCACTCAGCCCAAGTTAAATTTTAAGAAGCCATCATATCGGTACAGAAAGATAATGTCCCTGATTTTTCTTTGCTCTCCTCATCTGAACAATTAAGAGGTGATATGGGTCTAAAGGTCTGAGAGACAAATCTGGCAGAAAGAAAAAGATTTTCCAGAGAAGTAAAAGAGGCTTGCCTAGAAGCGTTTTCGTCATTATACAAAGGACTGATTGATCTTAAGGGAAGTGATATCACGAAATCCTTGGGCCAAATTGATACAGAAATGAACTAACAAAACTCCATAAAGAGCAAAGAGGAAACTCTGGCAACCATTCAGAAAATGAGCTAGATAGATCTTCTTAAAATCAATAAGTGGTTAGTGAAGCCAAGCTTACAATTACAGGCCACAACTCAAGAAGTGAAAAGAATCCAAGAAAGGCTACCTCAAGCAGAAATAAAATTATACACTTTGGAGGTGAATGAAACAATTGATCCTTCAAGGCTTGTGGTGGAATTATTAGATAAATGAAACCGATGTATAGAGCATGGAAAAGCAAGAACAGTTGGGACCAGGTAAGTAAATGTCACTGCATTACTGAACATAACTGGAGGGACAGATGGCAAACAAACTACAAAAACCAGGACATTATGCCGAATTATTAAGAAGACCAGACGACAGATGTGTCCAATCTAAAAGAATAAGGAAAAGAAGTGTTTCTGCCAGCAGACGAAGAGATAGAGGGGAATACCAACAAAGCTCATCAGATTCTACACACTGTTGTATTATTTCAAATATTTTCTATTTTTTATTGTAAGAAGTCCAACCATTTTGAGTTTTTACAGTTTTGTATAAATACATAGATTCAAGATCTATTAGGGGCTGCTTCTTGCCAAATGTAATAGAGAAACCTCTCCTTTTTGAGTATTAATACAAGTGCAGACAGAGATTCCAAATTCAGTTCAGTTTGAGTTATGTGCTTCTTCTGTATCTCCACATCTTCAAATTTCCTTGTGTAATTCCTTGATAAGCGATTGATTGCAATTTAGTATCACAATTACTGTAATTACATTATATCAATAATTCGTTAAGTAAGCAGTTTTTCCTTTGTACTTACTGTGAGTAATACAAGACCTGCAAGCTATTTGAATTACTGCATATCATATCCTGTTCAAGGGTACACTCTTTATTTCTTTCTACTGAAAACAAGGTGAGACTCATCTGCCATTGATGCCTAGCTTTGTTTGACGGTTTTGTAAGTTTCTCCCACACTATTTGATATTATAATTGTGACCCATACAATGAAATACGACATGTGTACTGTGATATTATTAATTTCGTTTAAGGATCTTTTCTTATATAACTAAAGGTAGAAAAACTCTTTTAAAACATTCTTTTTAAACATTCCTGATGCCTGGCATTACTCTTTGTGCCTTAAGTTTAATCTCAGGAACAACATCTTTTTGGAGCCATTGCGAGGGAAGAAGAAACAAAGTTATTTTCCCTGGGAAAATGACAAGTTAAATTTCTATCTTTGATGGTGAACAAAGATTGAATACATAAGTAAGGCTTATTTTTCACTTGGTGACTCCACCGTAGATAAAACTGACATTCGGTTGAAAGAATACCAAAAACAATCCAGACGATAAGCAAACCACACCAGTGTCAGATCCCAAAAAATTGTTAAAATCAAAGGGATACCTCAAGTCTACTGCTGCATCAGCAGGTAAAGTATATCAACCCAAGGTTACAAAGGTTGATTCTAAGGTTCAGATTGAAGAACTAACCCCTGAAGAGAGTTTTAAACAAGTACCCTCCGCAGAGGCATCAACTCGTAAAATCGAGGCTGAGATTGAGAATCCAGAGGTAATTGTTCCCGAGATAAAAGTTGAGATTGAATTGAATGATATTATATAAATCTCTCTTCTGACTCATTCGATGGATTATTACTGTACTCATGCACCATGGCTAGGGTTTTAGACTTTATGCCAATTCCTAGATCCTAGAACTTCCCACAAAACCCCAAATAAAATTACTCTTATACTATTATGATATGTAAATCAATGTGGATATTCCACTAGAACAATTCTTTACATCAAATTTTACAATATTCTACAACCTTTTACTATGCATTGTTCTACTATACATTTCAAATTTTAATGTGACTATATTAATGCATGAAAATACTGAAATAATGTGAACTGAAATGGAAGAAGCTAAGAAATTGAAACACCATCCTCACAATGAATACATGATGTGCCTTGGGGTAACCCAATACTGGAAAAACCTAGCTAGAAGGTGAGGCCTATGTTATGCTCTTTTCTTCTCAGTCATGAAATCCAAATACAAAGAAAGATGCAATCACTATGTAGTTTCCATGGACTCTATGGTGAATATGGTTGCTACAAGATCTTCAATTTCCTCTGTTTTTCTTCAATTTCCCACTCCTAGATTCTCTGCACAAATATCAAATAATAAACAATACGATAAGAATGGAACCCATTCCTTTCCTAGCAACCTAATATTTAACATAGCTCGATAGCTATATAGGGTTAGAGTTAGGGTTTTTACATACCTCAACCCCCAATTAATGTTAGGGTTTTAAACCCTCTATAGTCTTATTGAAAGTCCACATTTGAATAGCTCCACATGTGTGAGTAATGAATGCTAATGTGGCATCCATTGAGTACCATGGTGGTCAACATGATAGGTCAACTTGTGGGAGCCATAACTCTTGCATACAAACTTTGATTGAGGTGATTTTTGCATTGTTGGAAAGCTCTCGACATGTAGAATAGTTTTTAGAGGATAGGAGCTAAGATTCCAAAGTTTTGACCCCCAAAACAACCAATTAAGGCCTCATATGGGCTCCAAAAGGCTTTAGATCCCAAATTACCATAGTGGGACCTGCCCCTAAAATGGGCCTTACAAGCCAATAGATCCATTTTTTCCACCAAGAAAGTACCAAAATAGATGAAAAATAATATAATGATCCAAATAGATCAACCTGAGAAAAAGCTTGAAAAGTATGTTTATGAATTTCACTTAAGAAGTTGCCATCATAGACTAGCCATATACCACAAATAACTAAGCATGAGAGTGTTCCATATGCTTTTAACTCCTTTTTCCTAAACCAATTTCTTAAGCATTTTTCAATAGATAGTCCCATCCATACATTAGTAATACCAATTAGGTTTTCCACATTCTTCCATATTTGACACACATAAGGGCACTGAGCCATTAAAAGCCAATGTCTTCCCCCACTTTCCAATAAAACTAACAGATGCATGGAATATTTTACCTCTTTTCTACATCATATCCAATGTCAAAAATATATTTCCTAGGGCTAACCATGAAAGATCTNCACATAAGGGCACTGAGCCATTAAAAGCCAATGTCTTCCCCCACTTTCCAATAAAACTAACAGATGCATGGAATATTTTACCTCTTTTCTACATCATATCCAATGTCAAAAATATATTTCCTAGGGCTAACCATGAAAGATCTTGGATTATTTTGATGCTGTAATTTTTCATATTTTTTCCCACCACCAAACCCCTTCTTGCTCAATACTAGGGAACATGACTTTATAACCCACTTTAGTTGTGTAATAAAAAACACATGTAATATTTATCCTCTTTTCTACACTTTTTTTTTGTTTGCTAGTTTTTCCTTAGGGGCATCTAAGTTGTCAAAATCACCAAGGGATCAAACCCAGCCTGAGCCACACCAACCCTTAACATGGATGGATTTTTTGTGCCCTTAAGTTTCGAACCGGTGACTTAACATCACTGAGTGCCTTAACAATACACTCCATCGTCATCGACTATCGTACACCTCGAGGACATCCTTTTTTCTACACTAAATAATATGAAAATTTAGAAAGAAAAATAATTTATATAAATTTTACAACACAACAACATATTACTATAAAATAATCTTTATTATATCTTCCCCCTTTTTTTTATTTATAAATATTTTTTAAAACATCAAAATTAAAATGTAACTCAAAACTTTATTACTCTATTCCTTCTAATAAAAAATAATCTATAAATTTGAAATTAAGTTTATAGTTCATGTAATGAATTCTGATATCTTTTCCAAAACATTCTTATATTTAAAAATACAAATATATTTAATGATTTTTGTTGTTGGCTTATTTTTGGTTATAATAATAATAATAATCTATTTTTAAGGTCATGATCAAGATAGAGACCAAATTGGTGTATGAGATCTAGGGATTTGAATGCTAAAGTGTACGAAGATATACATATCATATCTCACTCTGGATTGAAACCTTGACCTCCAAAGAAGAAACATACATGTAGCCATAAATTTGACCTCTGAATTGAAACCTTAACCTCCAAGGAAGAAACATACATGTAGCCATGTATTTGACGACTCTACTAAAAAGTCTTGATGTAGCAAAAAATCATAACATTAGAGTCTTGTTGTAGCAAAAAATCATAACATTGATCGTGTAGACATTTTTAGCTATGAGGCTGAGAAAAAATTCACTAATCCAAAAAACTTGGACTAATAAATTCACTAATCCATATATATAAACTTGGACTAATAAATTTGTATTAAGGTGATAAAAAGGAAGAAAAAATATTCTATTAATAACATCAATGACATCATGACACCTTTCCTATATTTTAAATATTTCCTTTTCCAAATTTAGATAGACTAGGTTATGATATTACAAGTATAATTCCTAAAAGAAACATTCAAAATATAAATGGTTTTACAAATCACAAAACAAGTTATTTAAATAATTTTGCTACCGAAGGAGGAGAGCACTCCCACTTTCCTATGGATGGACTTGAAATTGTTGTGTTAGAGGTGCATGTTTCGCTCTCGTACTGGATGTGGCACTTAAACTTATAGCAATGTTAAGAGATAAAATTTAAAATTTAATATTAAAATAAATTGAGACCACATTTAAGAGATAAAACAAAGCTATTTCTAGGCCTCCCTAAGAGTAAGAAATCTACAATAAAGACTAGTTCTCAAATTACAAACATAAACCTATGCCCGAGAAATGGAACAAAACTACCACGAAGCCAAAAAAAAAACTTCAAAAATTCACAATAAGACAACATCTCTTCAGAAGATAAAAACTCACACAAGAACCCATGCTGAAGACACAAATATGACGAAACAAAACATTCACCAGGTCTCCCACACAAGGTAAAAAATACCAGTTGGAAAAAGATGAATAAAACTTAAACCAAAGAAGTCATAACCAAAACATTTCCACCTAGTAAACCAAGTCACGATATAAATTACAAAGAGAGTTTGAGAAATAACCATTTTTCTATTGATATAAATTCCAAAAAGAGTTTGAGAAATAAAGTAATTTTAAATTTAAAAACTAAAGATTTAAAATTAAAATAAATATAAAGTAATTTTAAATTAAAATAATAAACATTATTAAAAAGTAATTTTAAATTAAAATAATAAACATTATT
>ML807737.1:13149-25901 GCA_009831015.1 Picea engelmannii | reverse complement strand
TTGAGTTATCTTTTACTCCTTTCCTTTTCCTTTCTTAAGTCAACTTAAAAATATAACTTTTAACTTCTTGACTTTCTCCCCCCTTCAGTGTGAGACTATGACCTAGTGGGGGTGCCCAGGCCATTGAGTCTCCTCATTACCTCTCTAAGAGGTGGGGGACATTACAAATACTCAATAAAACTAATATATTTTTCATTTGGCCAACTCAAATGAATGTGTTTTCATACTACCCTTTTATTAGTCCCCGCCCTTTGGGCAGCAGGGACTATTAGTAATCGATTTGTGGTGGCTTTATTAGTCTATGCACACAAATATATGTAAACTAACCATTTTAACCAAAGTTTTTTGAAACTCATACCATTTTTGGGCTCGCATTTGATTTCTTAACCTAACTTTTTTAATTTGAGGCCTTATTTGGCCTCATATTGAGGCAAGAGACTTCAAAGTTGGGGAACGGGAGCCTTCAAACATAGTAAAATGTATTTGGAAGAAGAAAAATGAATTAATGCTAACTTTCAAGTTAGCATTAATTCTAAACAGTAAATGTTTAATATTTCCATAGGGCTCCCATAACTCGTTATGTTACAATGTCTACGGTGGATTTCATGTCTCATGATGGCAGTGGGTGAGAGTTCCACTTGGTGATTTGCATGTCAGAGTTCAAGTATTTGTCATCTTCCTCCTACCCATGCATTCATGGGTGAGTCCATTAATCTCTTACCATGTGCACTTTCCCTTCTTCTCAGCAATGCTCCTATCCTCTGCAACTGGAAGCTTGGGTATCCTCTGCAAATGGAAGCTATCTTTTCAAGCTGGTCCTCTCTTCTGCCTTCAAGTTTTCTTTTCAAACTGGTCCTCTCTTCTTCTTGCAAGATCGAAAAGAGAAACAAAGGGATCATGGAACCTGTCTTCTCAAACCACAAGAAATATCCAATAAATATCTACGTCTCACAATCAATATACAAGAGCGGAAGCGGAAGTGTGTGAAAGAGGGCTACCGAGGAATAACCAAGAGGGTGAAACTGACTCTCCAAGAACTGACCGTGTGTGAAAGAGGGCTATAGGGGCATAACCAAGAGGAGATCCATCTAGAAGCTCCAAGAGATAGAAGAATGAAAAGGTTGAAGCAGAGGAGATAGAATCCCGTCGAGGAGCACACAAATGGGGATTCAGCGAGTTTGGCGAAACCAATAATGAAGTAATAGAACTCTACAATGTTGTTTCCCATGGACTCCTAAATTTCTATAGCTGAGAATGAAGATTGACAAGAATATATGTGTGATAGAGGCTGAGAAAAATAGAGAGAATATTGACAAGAAGAGCAGTGCAGAGGCAGATGCTTAAGCTTAGAATATTAGAAAGAGCGGAAGCGAGAGCACTCCCGTCGAACACTTCGTTACACAATTGTACCTACAATATTGAAAAGAGTATAATGATTTTCCATATGAATGCTCTTTGTCTGTTGAGAGGTCGACTGGTGAGTGGAACTGCTCAGATGAAAGAAACTGTTGATTGGCGGCTAAGGCGACGGCGACAGCTCTGTCTATTTGGCAAGGTAGCAGACTATCAAACTACTTAACTACTCATATATCTTTTAGTATACTACTAGCTTACTCCTTAGTTCTAATAGATTTATTTTCATGCATGGAGAAGTTGTTTTTGATGCACCTCTTTGGAACCTTTCTTTATCACAGAGCGGCTTACACTGCGGTCTCCTACCAGCATGAACCTGACTGATGTCGAGATTTCTTCTACAAGGGAATGACTCGGCGTGCACCTCTTCGGAACCTTTCTTTATCACAGGGTGGCTTACACTGCGGTCTCCTACCAGCATGAACCCGACTGATGTTGGGCTTTCTTCTACAAGGGAATGACCCGACGTGCACCTCTTCAGAACCTTTCTTTATCACAGGGCGGCTTACACTGCCGTCTCCTACCAGCATGAACCCGACTGATGTCGGGATTTATTCTACAAGGGAATGACCCGACGAACATAGCATTTCGAGAGGGCATTGACTCAACCTATTGGAGGATTTTATTCATCGGGATTTAAAGAAGGTTTCTCAAGCCACCACCTCGCTCGGTTCCAGGAAAGACAGGGGAGGCAGAGGTTGCACTTGAACCTTTTGTCCCTCTCTTTAATATAATAGGGAGTGATGTATACATTATGAACTTTACTCTCGAGGCCACGCTGCAGCAAGGTCACATGGTTCACGATACCACAATCTTCATTGATGCCACCTTCAGTGACAACAAGATTGACCATGTTAGCATCCCATTGAACAAAATCTTGAAGTCCTTCGGTGGAAATAAGAGCACCGCCACCTCCACGCAGTTCGCCAACCATCGGGTCCAAAAACCTGGAGATTTAATGAGCCTTGCCAATACTGATTCGGGCTATAGAAGAACCTTTATCTTCCTGGGCCATCGGGGCTATAGTTAAGTGATTTGTTCATGGTGTCTAGGTTATCAATACGCCAACCCATTCAGACAAAGACTACATGGGCATTTTCTCTGCAACACCGACACGATCCATGCAAACTCTACATGGGCATTTTCTCTGCAACACCGACACGATCCATGCAAACTGCATGCAAACCAAGTGGAGGAACCTACATGTAATGCCATACACAGGACACATAAGCAAAAGTTTTAATTTTATTTAAAAGTAATAAAATAAAATAATTAGCATGGGGAATCACGTGCACTTCGTTCAGAGCGTGAAGATAATATTGTTTTATTTTCTCTTGTGAAGCGTTAAGATCTATCTCGAGGAAGTATGGCTAAGTCTCCCCAAAGAGAGGAAACATAAAGAAGGAGATATTTTCTTCCATGGCCACATCAATAGTTCAGAACGTCAAAAGGATCGGATCAACTTTGGCCAAAGTGATTCATTAATCCATGGCAACTGCCTCCTGAACTATCTGCCTCCATGGAAAGGCCACTTCCATGGCCTCTGCACTTGATTTATTGTTGGAACAAACGCCATGAATTACAACCAACATTGCAAAGGTTTTTCGAAATATACAAAGAAATCGTTATTTTTTATGAGCTCCTCAGTCCCACATGCATGGTGTAGAATAATATATGTGAGTGAATGTAATTTTGTTCATTGTATCTTCTGTGCCCATGAAAAATCTTCGGTACAGCTATGAAAAAGACAGATGGAAGTTGTTATCAGAAAAATGTTGTAACTACTTGTAGTAAGCCATAAATATATTGTACTAGAAATAATTGTATTCTATAAATGACATTTTTATCTGTCCATGTAAATTATAGTGCTAATTGAAATCAAGTATGCACTCTACCAAACCTAGCTTATGAGCCATGAGAAAAGGAACCAAGACTCAAACTCTTTTTTTTTTCTCAATATGAAAGCAATTATAAAGGGATATTTGTGACACTGATTTGAACAGGCTTCAACATCTATCAGACCTAAAGTGACACTTACATCTATCAGACCTAAAGTGACACTTACAGAAGACTTGAAACACCTGAGCTTAGACCACCTTCTAATAGATCAATTTCAAAGTTTTAATCATAATATGTAATGACATGGGAATGCTACCTGCTTGTTGGTCTCCTTCTTGGTGGATCAGTCGGTTATATCTCAAGAACTCCACAACCTCTGCAGGGACTTATTATCTTTGCAACCCCTCTTGTTACATCATTTCTTCTCTATACCCTATAATCTATATACCCCATCATTACTTCTCTATACCTTGTAATCTATATACCCCATAACATAAGGTCTATGGTAATGAGGTTGGGTGTAGTAGCAAAGTGGTACAATATAAATACATTTTTTATTTGGATAACCAATATAAATGGGTATTTTCATCATTATTTTAGGATAGAAAATAAATATATCATTTATTATATTAATTATTATTATTTTATAATTTATTTAAAAATAAAAATAAAAATATCATTTATTACATTAATTACACAACAAATTGGTGTATGGTACCCCTTGTTTGTGGGACAAGGGACCACCCTCCGCCCAGTGATTTTGACTGGTAAAGTCTACGAAGGTATACATACCCTACCGCCCTTTGGATTTGACCTTGTGACCTCTTAAGAGGAAACACATGTTCTTAACCATTAGGCCCACTCAGGATTATTGATGATGATAAAACTAAATACAAAATATTTATTTAATTAAATAATATAAATTGATATTTTTATAAAACTAAATACAAAATATTTATTTAATTAAATAATATAAATTGATATTTTTATAATTGTTTTAAAGTACAGTAATCATAATTTTTTTAAGTTCAAATCTAGAGAGGGGTAGGGTATGTATACTTAAGTAGGTTTTATGAGTAAAATAGTTGATGAGAAAGATCCCTTATCCCATAAACAAGGAAATCTCATACACCAAATTGATGTCTAACTTAACAATAACCTTAAAAATAAATTTAAATTATTAAATTAAAAACTCTTTTAAATTATTTTATTAAAAGTATTCTCATATCTTTAAAAACTATTCAACATATAAATAAATTATTTGTTTAAGTAATTCATATGATCAGTATGTTTATAACTATTTAAGATAGCTTAAAGTAATTTTGAATTATACTACTCTCTAGTAAAACCGTTATAAAAATTGGATTAATGTATAAAATTATTTAAAATATAAATATATTATTTATTTAAATAATTTATATGGTCAGTTTGTTCATCGTTATAAAAAATGGGACACAATTAATGTATAAAATGATTTAATATATATATATATAATTATATAAAATGTAAATATATTATTTTTTAAAGTAATTCATATGGTCGATATGTTCTTAACTACCTTACGACTTTAGTAAATGATTTGTTTATAAAATTAAATCTAATTTTGAATTATACTCCTCTCTACTAAGCCGTTAGAAAAATTGGACTGGATCACTATATAAGAAACCCTTGACAGTTAAATCATTATCAACCTTTCTTATTTCACTCTCTATTGATATTATCGCAGTATTGTCTTTCCTTCGGATAAGTTCGCAAAGAGAGGTGACAAGGAGCAAGCTGTCTGTCTTAGATCACTGAAGACTGCAAGCTGTCTGTCTTAGATCACTGAAGACTTGGATAGGTCAACTTAGACATCCAAATGGGGCGAGTGGAGTCTTCTTCGAGTCTCAACAGATTGAAAGCTGCAGTTTTGGAGTCGAAATCATATTTATTTCAGAGAAGCTTGTCTATGACAGCTGAGAGCTCCTCTAATTATCACGATGATGTGCTGGCTCCACCCAGAATGAGTTGCGCTGATATCGCCCCCCCGAGGAAGAGCTCCGCTGATATACTCACACCACCAAGGATGAGCTTCACTACGGAGTATCAAACCCATGTTTCTTCCGGAGTGATGAACAATATGCTGGGTAACAGAGTCTCACATTCTAGGGAGACAGAGCGAGCAGAAATGGGTGAAACCTACATTGACATAAAAATTAGATGTGCCTCCGAAATACATAAAAATGGCGGCCATATATTCTCGCTAACAGCCTCCGACGGGATTATGTACACCGGCTCCGAATGCAACATCATCAGATCGTGGAAATACACTAGGGGAATTGTTTTTGAAAGCGGCCGCCTCCATTCTTGGAGCGGCATGGTGAGAGCAATTTTGCTCACAGAGGACAAGCTTTTCAGCGCCCACGCCGACCACAAGATCCGCGTCTGGCCCTGCTCGGGTTCGAATCCCGGAGCCGGCCACAAGCGACTGGCCAAAATACCGAAGCTGCTGGATTCTATACATCGCTGGATGAAGCCTAAACGCGACGTTCTTGGACGTGGATCAGGCCGTAGTGAAAACCCTAAGTCGGTGAAGCATGTGGGCGCGATATGTTGTCTGGCTTACAACGATGGTTTCTTGTATTCAGGCTCCTCGGATATGACTGTGAAGGTATGGCGAGTCTCGGATCTCAAGTGCGTCGAAACGATTCAGGCTCATGACGATGCTGTGAACGCCATTGCTATCGGCCCCGATGGATTGATCTTCACCGGGTCGGATGACTGCACGGTGAAGATATGGAGAAAAAATTTGGGGCCGTCCCCGCACGTTCTGTGGACAACCCTTCGCGGCAAAAACACAAGCAAAAAGTCATGTCCAAACTCAAACTCCCCCGTGCAAGCCCTCGCTCTGAATTCAAGTGGATCCGCTCTGTATACGGGATCCTTAAATGGTGAAATTATTTGGTGGAAAAAAGAGCTATACTTGTCCAGCCAAATGCGCCAAGCCGGGGTCCTTCGAGGCCATGTACGTGCAGTACTGTGCCTGGCAACAGTGGGTGGTAATTATAATCTGTTATTCAGTGGATCCGTTGATGCAACTATTCGTGTTTGGAGCAGGGGATTGTTGGACTCTGATAAGCATACTTGTTTGGCAGTTATAAAAGCCCATAGCGGCCCTGTCAAATGTATTGCTGCCAGTGCTGAGGAAGAAAATAGGGTTTCTCTTTTTAGTGGAAGCCTGGATGGATCGGTCAAGATGTGGCGCATCGGTGTAAAACACAGGCGATCAAGGCCGGCAGCTCTATACCACAGACGGCAGAATTGAGTTCCCACTTTCAAGGCCATGGTTCATCTCTAGTCGTCTTTTCTGTCTCTCAGCTCCATAATTTTCCAAGCTTGTGCGCCAATGTATCTAGGGTAACCTCAGGTAGCTCCATAATTTTCCCAGGCTTGTGCGTTTATGTATCAAGGTTAACCTCAAGTTAACAATGCAGGGAGGTTATTTGTGTGAAATAACTTTTCCCGATTATAAGATGTTCATTTCCTTTCAGTCAAATAGTTACATTTTCAGGTTTTTATAGAACTCCTTTATCGATATTTTTAACATCACATTGTTAAATTTTCATGTTTCTTAGAAGCTTATTTTATATATTTAAATTCTAGTACAAAAGTGGAGACTCGCTTTTGATATATATATGACTCGCTTTTGATATATATATGACTCACTTTTGATATCTATGAGAAACCATATTGATAACATCCTAAAGTTTTCATATAGTATATAGTTTGTTTATATATATACACACTATACACTAGAGTATAAAATATTTGTTTCAATGTGTATATATAGATAGGTCTAAACTTCTTTTTATTTTTGGGGTTTTTTTGGTTATTTTTTCAGTTTTATTTTGGGGTGGTGAATAGTTGGATTTGTAAATTTGAGTGGTTAAGCTTGTATAATCCAGCAATCTGAATCTATTTATGCATTTAGAAAAGCAATTTAAACAATAGAAAATAAAAATTTTGTCCAAATTTATATGGCCAGATTCCTACCAATTCCTATCAAAAAAAAAACTTAAAAAATAAAACATTTAACCAACTCCTATATATATATATAATAGCTCTAATTCAGTTTCTTAAAAAAAGTTTGTTTATATATATATATATATATATATATATATATATATATATATATATATATATAATAGAGTTTAATTTATTAAGTACTATTTTTAATCAAATAAATTGTTTATATATATGTGTGTGTTTTTTTAATTTATTAAGTAATTTTTTCAATCAAATAAATGGTTTACACTTAGATATATAATAATGTTTATTATTTAATTTAAAAATACTTTATATTTATTTTAATTTTAAATTTTTAGTTTTTAAATTTAAAATTATTTTATTTCTCAAATTCTTTTTGGAATTTATCAATTGAATAATTGTTATTTCTCAAACTTTTTTTGGAATTTAGAATTGGCTTACTAGGTGGAAATGTTTTGGCTATGACTTATTTGGTTTGAGTTTTATTCCTCTTTTTCCAATTGGGTTTTTTTACCTTGTGTGGGAGACCTGGTGAATGTTTTGTTTTGTCACTTTGGCAATGTTTTCATATTGGTGTCACTTTGGGTTCTTGTGTGAGTTTTTATTGTCTGAGGAGATGTTGTCCTATTGTGATTTTTTGAAGCTTCCTTTGCAGTTTTGTTCCATTTTTCATACAAAGTTTTATGTTTGTAGTTTTAGAATTAATCTTTATTGTAGGTTTCTTACTCTTAGGGAGACCTAGAAATAGATTTGTTTTATCTCTTAATGGTGGTCTCGTCGCAACCAACAACCTGGCGTATTAACTCACCTTTATAGAATGTCTCACTTACTCAACTTATTTATTGGACAAACAGGCTTGCTTGGGCTGGCACTTATACCATTTGTATTTACCCTTTCTATGCCTACTTTAGTTATGTAAGTTGGACAACTACCGTTGGTTGGATCGTCAACTGTCTTCTTTAAGCTGTTGTCGGTTGTACCATCGCCTCACCTCCAACTATGTGATCAATCAATCTAGGTTGTCATAGAGAAATGCTCTTATTCCCACCTTCTGATTAGTAACACCTAGTTTCTATTCTTTATGGTCTAATCACCCCGGGTCGAAGAACTTAGCCTTGTCCCTAATACCATATCGATATTGAGTAGTTGGAGATTGAGTTGATTTCATTGATCGAGTAAAGATAGCACCAGCCTATGCACCGGTTTATTCACCACCAGCAGAAGAGGCAGCAGAAGAGGCAGCAGAAGAGCCAACGCCAGATATAGGGGAAAAGGTAGCTAGAGCAATGGAGCTAGAGGCAGATCCTTCAGTTGCAGCTTGAGATTAAGTAGACCCAGCACCAGAAGCAGAAGGTTATCCCTTCCCTCACTTCCCAGCTTGATTATTTTCCTTGTTCTCCTCACCCTAATCTAAGGGGTGAGCAATAAATTACCTTTTATCGAGCAAGAGTTTCCCACCTTACCCTCTGTGGACAAGCGGCTTTGCTCCTCATCACCATATCATGCCATGCTAAAGTGTTATTACATATATAATACATTAATATACTTTAGAGTTGATTAGGGATTTGACTACATAACTCCGGAAAACAAAACCTTTGGAGATGAACACGAAATTTCTATAATTACATATAAGAAATAAGGTTCTTAAATATAACGCCCCTTATATCCCAAAGTAACTTAGTGCTTGGCTTCAAACTCTTATAAACTCAACTATATCAGGTTGAGAAAGAAATGACATTTTCTCCATATGGGGCACACTCGACTAGACCAAAAAAAACCCATGATTTTGGCTTTCTTCCAGTTTGGGTTTCTTCTGATCTCCATCTTTTTTTTATGCTATATCTTTTACTTTTCATTTATTTACTCCATGGCCTCTTGCTGCTGATGGCTAGGTATCTGACTTTCTATAGTTTCGATTTGTTTTGCTTGCTGAGTTGATGCACCTGTTGTTTCCATAATTGTTTCTTTTGGATTGATCTTCCGAAGTGAGACAGAAGTGAGCCCACTCTAGAGAGGGGAAGGGTGGGGGATGGAAAATTCCCTTAATGAACCTGTAGCACCATGAGCAAAGGCACAAGTCAAAGCATCCTCGGTATCTAACTAGGGGGTTCGCTCGCCTTTGTGTTCCCTAACTGTTGTAGTTCAGAAGTTGTAGAGTGAGAAGACTTTCCCAGAGGGTAGTATCCACTCAAATCAAAAGAAAGAGAATAAGATAGAAGTTAAGGTCTCCATCCTTAAGTTAAGTTCCCCCTGAGCGGAAAGCGAATAAGCTAGAAGGGATTACCATTATTATTCCTATTCCATTCCTATAAATCAATTGTTTGTTCTGCTGATGAAGACTAAAGATGATATAGGCTAAGGCTTAATGGTAGGATATAGGCTAAGGGTTAACGGTGAACAGAAAAAGGAAGGTGAAATAAAGGCTTGATCCTCTGGATTCCCCGTCTCAATTCTGGACAAGTGATCTGGGCCAACATTGTTCTTTCCTAGGTTCACAATCACTTCAAAATCAAACTCCTAGAACAACAGAAGCCACCTACAGATGCATCCTTCCAAAACCGACTTATTCACCAGGTATATTAAGGTTGAATGATCTGTGAAAAACTTTAAGCCTCCACCCAACAAATAGTGCTTTCACTTTTGTAGTGATTGGACCATGGCTAATCCTTCCTTTCAATAGTCATGTAGTTGTGCTCTGCTTTAGAAAACTTCATGCTGGTGAAGTAGATAGGGTGGTCCATCTTCCCTTTTCCAGGATGCATCATTATGGCTCCCAAAGCTATACCTAAGGCATATACATGTACATGGAATTCTAGAGCCCAATTCGAAAATACAAGGATTGGGGCATTTACCAATTTTTCCTTCAAGAGGTCTAAGGAGGCTTGACATTCTTCATTCTAGGCAAAGTCTTTTGTCTTCTTCAATGAGTGCTCCATTGGTGCGGTGATTGTGGTGTACCCCTTAATGAATCTCCTGTAGTATCCTGTCTGTCCCGGGGTAACTTTGCTCGATGCGGGCAAGCAATAAATTCCTCATCCTTCCTTTGAAACGGTCAGATGAGTAAGAAATCCCTTGCTCTACTTTCAACGAGCAAGCAAGAAATTCCTCTCCCTGTGGTCGAGCTTGCTTGTGCATTCTCACCCCACTTATTAGGTTAGGGTGACCCATCCTTCCTTATGACATGAAAAAACTAAAGTAGCCCATTCCCATCAGTATGGCTCATTCTTTCCTACTCTTGTTCCCACCAGACCAGATATGGCTCTAGTTCCTACTTGACTTACCATTATATACATGACCTTCCCTTTCCTTACATTGTCTTACGTGATGGATGAGTGATTTCATTCCTCACCCATTGGATGGATGAGTGATTTCATTCCTTAATATTTCTAGCTTTGAGATGTGTTTTAAGGGAGTGAAGCCTTTTGTCCGCTCTGCATCGGGTTTATGGAGGCAAGTGCTAAGTCGTAAAGGAATAGAGTACTGCAAGGCTAGGCCATAAAATTATAAATATCTAGACCACCTTAGCTTAGTGTCTATGCCTTCCTTGGCTTCGGGCTTTGCAGAGAAGTACTAAGGTCTGGTTTCGAGGGATATTCTTCTTTGCTCACTCAACCAATGCAAATTAGCCCTACTACGTCAACCCCAAAACTTAGCACAATTGGAGAGCTAACTTTGCACTTGTGTGAATGATCAATGATGAATGCTTGATACTTGATGCCTTCCTTAGTAATCTCTTAGCATTGTTATAAGTTTAAGTGCCACATCCAGTACCAGAGGGACACGTGCACCTCTAACACAACAACTTCAAGTCCATCCATAGGAGAGTGTTCTCCTTCTTCGGAAGAAAAATCATCTAAATAAATTTGTTTTATGTTTTGTAAAACTATATATATATATAATGTTTCTTTTAGGCATTATACTTGTAATATCATATCCTAGTCTATCTAAATTTGGAAAGAAAATATTTAGAATATAGGAAAGATGTCATGATGTCATTGATGCCATTAATAGAATATTTTTTCTTCATTTTTATCACCTTAATACAAATTCATTAGTCCAAGTTTATATATATGGATTAGTGAATTTGTATATATAATATGGACTAGTAACTTCTACTAGTGAATTTATTAGTCCAAGTTTTTTGGATTAGTGAATTTGTTCTCAACCTCAGAAAATGTCTAGAAGGTCAATTTTATGATTTTTTGCTACAGCAAGACTCTAATGTTATGTTTTTTTTCTACAGCAATACTCTTTAGTAAAGTAGTCAAATACATGGCTATATGTATGCTACAAAATATAAATTTTGTTCTCCTCGGATGAAATAAAATTTAGGCCCCTAATGGTTAAAGACATGTGTTTCATCCTTTGAGGTCACATGTTCAATCTAGAGTGAGGTGTAGACTTTAGCATTCAAATCCCTAGGTCGAGGGGGTCCCTTGTCCCACAAACAAAATTGTTGGTTTTAATACAAAATGGATATGGTTATTGAAATTGAATTGTGTAATGTTAACATATGATATATATTTCTTGAATCCAAAGTGATTATTAACAATTATCAAAATTAACTTTATCATAATTAAGGAAGTGGTATATATACAACTAAAGTGGGTTATAAAATCATGCTCCCTGGTATTGAGCAAGAAGGGGTCGTTGATATTATGGTAGCTGCGGGAGGTATCTACCTCCACGTGTAAACCTGATGAGAATAGAATACTCTGGAAAGCAAGAAGAGACCCTAATGAGTTGGCTAATAACCCTAGAAGACATGTCAACTCAAGAGGATAATTTATATTAGGTTATTATCCCCCAAGAGAAGAAGTCAGACAGAAGAATTAATATATACTAAACAGACAGATACCTAGAATGAGAAGTCGGCCTAGGCAGTTAGCCAGAATTAGTATAAATATAGGAGGCTAGTTCTCATTCTGGCAAGCAGTCTCATAATCGCATAGCAGCAACTTGTGTGCACTGCAGTGCCCAGTCTTGTGTGCAGGTTTGAGGAGAGCTTCCATTGCAGCTAGCAGATCACGTTTGGCTTGGACTATCTCTTGGTTAGGGTTTTCAGCTCTTGTTGATGCGCTCTCCTTGGGAAAAGGTGTGCTACCTTTTGTTTGGCTATATAGCCTAGGGTTTGCTTCCAGAATGATTCTCTGTCAAGGTTAAGGTGCTCGGAGGGTGGCTTCGGCTTGTGGTTGGGTGACAATAGTGATATTTTCAATGGTAAAATGAGCACATCCATTATATTCTAACAGGTTATGGGCCCACACCTCCTTCATTCAGTCTAACCATTGGAAGGAAACATACTCGTAAGGATATTAACCTCGTTGAAGAACTGTCACTAGGGTTTCTAGCAGGAGCAGTCACCATAGCACTGTCGCTAGGGTTACTAGTAGGTGCAGTTGCAGAAACCCTAATCCTCTTGTTGAGGAAACTTAAATGAATGGATTGACTTAATCTCTGGATAGATCAGTGCA
>ML807736.1:118159-129806 GCA_009831015.1 Picea engelmannii | reverse complement strand
GATTTTGAATAAATTTATCGATGCGCCAGAAGACTATGTATTTGCAATCGAAAACTTCAAGAATGCATCTAGCTAGAGAAATACCCGATGTTCAAGTTTTTTTCTCATTTTTTCTGGTAGGGGAAATGTTGTGAAATACTAGTAAGACCTTGAACAATGAAAATTATAATATTCTTGTGCAAACAATTTCAGAGTGTCTCCACAAAATTGTTGATTTCTTATGGCCATTCTAGTGTAGCTGGAAAGCTCTATGTATAATTCCTTATAATATTGAAATAAAATATTCTTCAGTAATATGACTTAAGTCCTTTTCGATGGATAAGTTAATACAAAACAAATGATATTACCCTTAGAAATATGTTATCAATAATGGCCTTTTCATAATTCAATTAGTAGTTACTTTTCATAGGAATAACATTAAATAGATCTCGAAAGATGTGAAAAAGGTAAGGGAAACATAATGGCAGGGTGGGAGGGTGGAGGGTATGGATAAGATATGAGGATGAGTCTGCAAGTATGGGAACTCGTGATGAAAAAGAGATGAAGAAAATGGTTAAGTCTGGGTGGTTTCAGACTAAAAAAGGAAATCAAGTAAACATGTGAGTCCTCCAACCCTAAAACCTACCATACATCAATAAAAAAATTAAGTATAGGTGAAATTTTTATGCAGCCGAGAATAGATGTGCATTTTGTATAACGCAAAATTCTATTGGAAAGAAAATACACCTGCTATGAACTAGCCCGTCATGACTAAAAAAAAATTCAAAGTAAAATGATATAAGAAGAATATAGGTAGTAAGATACATACAGATAAACATTTCATCGGTATCGAGACTTGACCAACCTATGCCAATATTTGAAAAGTCCCTTTCCACTTTTTCATTGCTTTGGACTAGGGATCTTATCCACCTAGGATGAAGTTTTGGAGGAGTTGTTTGTTTGAGATGTTTCTCTTAGGAATTTTTAATGGAGTGTTGCTTTGTATAGTTGGACTTAGGTTATTTCTGTATCACCTCTTTTGGATTGTTGATTCAAAGTGGTCAACCAATTACTCTGTTGGTCGAGAAGGACCCCTGATCTTTCTCATGAAATCATGGAGTCTCCTCCTAGAAGGCGTGGGTTTTTATACCACTAGTTCTCTAGAGTCGGTATGTAAGAATTTTATGGACATGAACAATCCCGTAAGGAATGAAACTGTGCATAAGAAGGATATGGCCAAATTTCCTGAGGATACCAACCAAGGGACCCCTTCCCAAGGGGGTTCTTGTGATTTTTTTCTTTTTGGAAATGTTTGTGACCCATTGATGGTCACTTTGAACATTCGTGGGTTGGATGTAGGACTATCGGCTTGGTTATGGACCACTATGAATGTCCTAAATTCTCTTTATTCTTCTCAGATAAGCACTTTATGTCATGGGCATTGAATGAATGGTGATCCTTTACCCTATTCTTATCAATTTCAACACATATTTCTTTGGGACATAGATCTAGAGTCCTTTTTAGCACCTTGGGGCTTGCAGTCATTAGTGGAAGGTTCCCTTGTTATTGACAGTGGGAATACATCAATTTCCTCTAATCAGTAGATTATGTCAAGTGTTTGAAATAATATCCTTTATTCACACTTTTTAGATTGTACTAGGTACCTTGATGCCCATTATCATCATCAACAAGTTGTCTTGTGTTTTTTAATGGTATACCTCAATGACCTGTACTAGGTGCCTTGACACCCATTATCATCATCGATGGGTTGTATTGTGTTTTCTAATGGTATACCTCAATGACCGGTAATCAAATGGTGTCTCACAGTGTTCGACTTCAACACATCTATTCACTTAGTGTAGACTCATACCTCGGTGGTTTGTTTTGAAGACCTTGTGGAAAGTATGAGAATCACCTCTTTTGTGCTCTTACCCGAGTTGTATTGATTATACCACCTTATTTGATGCTGGTCCTTGCAAAGGATGAGTTTTTTCACTTCATTGACTCCAGATATCCTCTTTTTATTCTGAGACATAGCTCCATTGTGTATCCATTTGTGGCTATGATATACATTTGCATGGATCCACTGTGTGTTTCTCTCGTGACCATTATTGCTACTTTTACATATCACATGGATCCACTTTGTATATTTTTCTTGGACATGGACATCAATTATTCTTTTAATACTCATGGATCTGCAGTGTACTTGATTTGGTGGCCATGCTTACATCACTCCTAAGAATAGGTATTACTAACTTGGGAAGAGAGTATCTGACTTGTTTCTATTGTAGGTATTGTTCTAGAATCGGTCTTCAACTACTCCTACCCAAACCCCTCCACAATCTCATGATTATTTTGTAATGTATTTCAACCATAAATTTCTCTTCTGACCACATACACTTATGATGACTTATTGTCCTGAGTTACATCCCTTTCCTTTCTTATAGGACCATTTTCCCCCTTTTCTCCTCAAAAATACTTTAAAAAATCCCATCTTTCATGATGTATGTGACTATCCTGAAAGTAACTCGTGTATGTACGCATGTTTATAGTTTTCAACCCATGTACATGTTAATTTGGCTCAAAAAAATAATAATTCTAAATTTTCGGACAGAGTTGATAGGTTCCTTAGGTTCATGACCTCCTGTATCATGTCCATAACTACTCCAACTATCAAAAAAGAGTATAAATTAGAGCTTTGGGGTGGAGGAAAAAAATAAGAGAGAAACATGTCCTTATGTTGTCATTTGAATTCATTCCTACAAGTCACCTTTTCCCCTTGCATCTAAGATTGTCCCTTCCATATGGAAACCCTTGTTTTCAAAAGTTGTGTTCTCCCTATCTTGTTAGGAAGGAATCCTTAGCCTTCCTTGGACATGTTTGATAAAAAATTATTGGAGGTATTGTTTATCATCTATGGCCTTGGGTGGAGGAACTTGGAGTCCAATTTTGGGGTCATGCCATAGCGATTGCAGGTTGTAACCAACTTTTTATGTTGTTCATAATAAAATATCTCTTGTTCTCATCCAATTTCATATGTTGTTTCATGTTTTTAGTATATTGTTTATATCCTAATTTGAATCTATTATGAAAGTTTTAATGTTCATGCTTGTTTTGATTATTAGATAACTACCTCTTGGAAGTTGCTCATCTCTTCATGTGCAGAAGATTTCAAAGGATTGTTGCAGAAGAGTGTTGGAGTGAAATTCTTCATGTGGGATTGACATCAAGCATTGAAATCCAGGTTTGTTTTCTTCTCTCTCCCTTGAAAGTTAGTTATTGCAAAGTATTTATTCTCAATTGACTGCTTGATTTGAGACTGAGAGTGGTATTTTAGGGTATCTCTATGTTGTGGTCCTAACCCATAGCCATAGGACATTATTTTATGTAACAATTAGGTACCTAGTCATAGCCATTCTCTCAATGGGGGAAAGATCCACTTCTATGTGGAAGATAGGATAGGGTGATTTCCTTTAATTTTGAGATTATAAGTTATAAAACACTTCTAGATTTTTTATTCCTTTCTCCATGATTCTCTAGAGATGCTACAACCCCAAACTTCACAACCATATAAGATAAAAAGAGTGTGAGAGTCTCAAAGAGGATTTTTTCTTATCCCGTAGCTAAAGGGATACTGGTTTACAATTTTTTTCAATCCCATAATAATATTTTCATCCTCCATTTATCCTTTTCTAAATGTGATAGTTCTAGTTAAGCTTGTGATGAAGATCAGGGGAAGTAGGTGCAAGGGAGAGTCTGCATGATCCCAGTGGAAATAAGATTGTTCATTATTCTTAGGGGCTAGGGAACTCATTAAATAATATATCTAAGGATTAATCATTGTGGTGTGGTGATCCATAAACTACTTTGTATATTCCACTGGACAATTTGTCACAACAGATATAATAAAATATTGAAATCTTTATTGTGAAGGTTAATTTCCTTTAGATCTCGAATTCTTTAATTATTGGTTTTCTGCTTAAAATGTATGAAATAGATTAAATGTGAAAAGTATAGAATGGAAATAAATAATCACACACCATACACAAATAAACATGATATGTAACCTGGAAAACCCAATGCGGGAGAAAACCTAGCTAGAAGGCAAGGCCGGTCTGCTCTCTTTTCTTAAAATTAAAGTACAAAAGAAGATGCACTCTCTGTGGAGTTTCCTTTGACATTGTGGCTTATATGGTCTCTACAAAATATCTCCTCCTATGTTTTTCTCTCAAAATACCACTCCTAGGTGCTCTACTCAACTATGGAACAAGTAAAATTCTAAATAATGGAACCCCTTCTCCTCCTAGTAACCCAGTATTTAACATAGCTTGATAGCCATCTACATGTAAGATTTTGATTTCCTTAACACTCAATTATTATTAGGTTTTGTAACTTCTATAATATTCTTGAAATTTCATACATATCTATCCCCATATGTTTGAGCAATGGGGGTTGATATGGCATCAACTCGTGCAATGATGGCCAACTTGCGAGAAGCATAACTTTTGCATTCAATCTTCAATTGATGTAATTTTTTCACCATTGGAAAGGTATAGATGTGTGGAATAGTGTCAAGGGATATTGACTAAAATAGATAAAAAATTTACCCCAAAAAATTCCTTTTGATTTCTGAAAACAGTTCCAAAAGGTTTCAAACCCCAATTTTCCAAACTAGGACCTACCATTAAAATGAACTTGCAAGTTGATTCCTCCAATTTTTTCCACTCTTAAAGCATAAACATAGATGAAAAATAATATAATGATCTAATATGGATCATGTGGGATCTATATAGCTAAACAAAATGGCCTCGGGACCTTTTTTCGGGGTATTCATTGTTTATCATTAAAGTAATGATCGCTCAATAGAAACCAATAGGGAACAAACTTAAATACATCGTCTCTTGAATCAATCAAGTTCTACTTCACTTTGATCAGGTTTCCTTTTACCACATTTTTGGGCCCTTCGTTTTTTAGAAGGAATCACGCAAGTTTTGACTAAGCACGAGTTGCGTAAACTCCATCAGAGAATGAGAGAAAGAGAAACAGAAAGTAGTTGTGGAAGTTAGTGCAACGCCAGCAAAGAAACAAACAATTTCAATAGAACAAGAAAGAATGAAAATTGAGAGGGAAGACACAACCCATCTATATATAGGACCAAACAAAATTATAAAACGATTCGTTTGCCTATTCATTGGCTCATTCTCTCACCAGTTGATTCATTAGTCAATAAGTTAGTTAGCTGAGTTGAGTCAGGTTGGTCAAAGTCGCCCAGATTTTGGGATTAGTTGTTGATAATTGTTGTAAGTCAGAAGTAGACAATGATGAGTCTATAATGAATGGGACCTATCAATTGGAGAATTAGAGCTCTGTGGAATGATTCCAGAGCCAAGAGTCTGTAAGGAGCCTTGTTGTGTAATTATGATTTTGTAATGAGAGAAAGATCCAAAAGATAATATGAAGCAAGACCAAATTTCAAAATATGTTGCGTCTTTCTATGCTTACTTATGCATTACAGTGTTTCCTTATGGTTTATGAGTTCTATTTGATGGTTCACCATTTAAATTCCTGCTCGCAACCTAAGTAGGTTGGATTCTTGAATTTATGTGTTTCAGATCTGTTAATGTCTCTTGCACAAGAACATGAACGAGTTATGACTGCTCTGTGGATCCTCTTTAGTCTTCTCCCTACCCTTCCCTATCTATATGTCTCAGCAGCGCTTCAGCTGAGACTTATTCTCTTCAGAGGAGATGAAAATGCCAGTTCTCTAGACTACATGATGCCTTTTGTTGGTAACCTGAGAAGGACCCTAGTCTGATCAAATTCGTGCCAAAAAAAAGATTTCATTGTCGGAACCTGCGTTAAAAGGGAACATGTAGGGAGAATGTTATCATCGATCCAGAGATCTGGAATTGATCAATGGTGGGAAAGGATTTGTGATGCCTTCATATGGAAAGAAGTGGAACTAAGGAGAAAGTCAGTGGAAAACACTCACGAAGCAATCTTCTACTCAGAAAGATCAAGCGACCAATATGGGATTTTCTAGGTTAAATTCTTGGAAGAATTTTTTCACTGGATAAAGAGGCTCCAAGAAGCTCCAGATTTCCAGGGACGAGACAAGAAGATCTATGCATGGGATACCAAAAATCTAGCGGCACTCTAGAGGTTGGATTGCCCAGTTACAGGAGATGTGGATTTTTTGGTTAGCACCACGCTAGAGGGATATATAACCAAATTTGCAGCTGAGAACCACTAGTATTTTTTGCGGGCAGATGAAATTTTAAAGAAAGGCGTAAGGGGAAGACTATTGAGAGAAATCCCCCTGTGGATTAAGTTTTTCTTAATAAAGGAAGGGATGTTGATTATTTCCCTGACCGAGATGGAAGCGTAAACACCCTCGCTTGGGGTAGGGTGAGATGGGGTGAGAGTCATGGAATGAGAGAGAGAAAGGGGTCTTTGAAAAATGGGGGGGAAATAGCAAGAAATACATTCAAGAGATGAGCAAGCCTTGAAGAGAGCTGCCATAGTTGAGAAGTGGTGGTGCAACAAGATCAACAAAGCCGCAAGACAGTCTGAAAAGTTGAGGAAGGAAGGTGGAGTGGGAGAAGTAGAGGAAAGACAGATTGAAGAACTGTAGAAGATGAGAAGACATGAATGATTGGCCAGTCAAATATTAAATGAGAAAGAAGCGAGGAGAGAAAGAAGTCCCTGGGAAGTGAGATGAGAGGGATAAAGTAAATATGAAAGAGAGGAGGAATTCGGCATGAATATTGGAGGAGAAAGAGAAGATTTAGCCCTGATAACAGGAGAGATCGGGAATCCAGATGAAGAGATTGTCCAAGTGGAAGCTAACGAGACTCCCCAGATCAAAGAAAATTACCCCGAAGCCAGTGGCTCCAGCCCTGAATCACCCATACCCCAAGTGCCTTCTATACAAGTAGTAAGTCTGATACTACCTTCTCATGCTAGTTCTGTTCCAATAAAATTAGTTAGTCAATCACAACCAAGAAGTGCGGGTACAGGGAGGATATTGGGATCTATTGGTAGATCAAAAGCGGGACTATTAGGGTTCACATTGATACAAACAACAGGATCAACAATGGCCATCCATGCGGGAGGTTCAATTTCCCGATACCCATAATTTTAGGGAAAGGGAGATGAAGACGTTGAGAAGCATTGGTTCCTTTGTTAAGCAATCTGGAGATCCAGAGGGACTTCAGATGTGAATAAGCTAGTCGAATTCTAGACTACCTTGAGAGGTCACGCTCTCAAGTGGTACATGAATATCATTGAACCAGGAGTGCCAGGGACACAAGTTCAAATGTTCACACTTGATCAGGTACGGATGAGGTTTATAGCAGAATTCAAACTACCTCAGTCAGAACAACAGGCTCTGTCTGAGTTGCAGGAGATCCAGCAGAGGGAAGGTGAATCAGCCTGGGAGTACAACTAGAAGTTTAAATATGCCATAGGGAGGTTGGCACATCAAATACATGAAGAATATCAAAGGGAATGGTACATTTAGGGGTTGTTTCCTCTTACTTGGATTCCGCTAATGCAACGGCTAATAGCCACGTTAAAAAATGCCTTGGAACAATCGATGAAGATTGAAGCCATGGCAGGATACCTTAGGAGCCTGAGAGAAACCCGACCCCCAGTAGATGTGAATCTAATGCAACTATAAGGGCAGATATCGACACTGGCAGAAAATATTTAGGATTTGATGATACCCAGACCAGGATGACCATAGGTTTGGTGCACTGGATTTTATACAGAAGGTCATCTAGAAAATGAATTTCTGAGAATGAGGGGACTGGGACCTCCTCATAATATGATGGTAACCCCACCATGACCCTTGGGAGGAGTTGCGCAAGTGTCAACGAATTCATCATTCCATAATCCCTCCCCATATCATGCTTTCCTAGGAGGCCAAGCAGCACCCACAGCAGAATATTGTGAAATCTGTCGAATCCATGGCCATGGGCCAAGACAGTGCCCCATAATGAAGAAATATTTGAAAATACCAAACACGGTACACTGTGAGTTCTACGCATACTACCAATCAATGTAGAGCATTGGACGCACTTGCAGATAGATTAGACCGAAAAACATTCAGGGTGAATGAAAACCCTCAGGGACCGGGAAGAGGTCGAGGAGGTGGAGCTGGAGGAGATTTCAGAGGAGGAAGAACTGGGGGATGAGTACCAAGCATATATTATAAATGCGACAACCAAGGTCACTTGGCCAGATATTTTCCTCATCCAAGGCACCCATGGTGCTCTCACTGCAGAACCAATGGACACACAACTGAAGACTGCCCAGAGTTAATTGCAAAGTGGGAAGACAAAGTACGACAAAGAGGAACTAACCTTATCAGTTCAGAGATCAAGAGGATTTCTAAGGGACAATTGCCCAACCTTAATATCATTACTCGAGGAAGAGAGAAGACAGGAGTTGATGCCGATGCTCTACCTCAGATCTAGAAAGCATCACCTAAGGGAGACAAGTATGACCCCCTAAAGAAAAAATTGTTCTTTAAAGATGCCATAGAAGTATTCCAGAATATTCCTAGTCATGAAATGCAAGAGAACCCCCCCAACGGACTGTTTACCCTAAGATGGCGCAAGTCATTGCTTCACCCCCTGCACCCAGAAACCTTGTAGTCATACCAAGACAGTCTGAGAAACCCCAGAACACAGTTGATCTTTGGTTTCGATTATTCTCTGACATTCTAGGGAATGACCAACTAACAGAAAATTTGCGCAATGCGTTGTATCTAGTTTTAGGGAATGAGGAACCTTCAGAAGCAAGGATAAGGGATAACCTTCTTAAGAAGAGTACTCAGTGAGTGCAATGAAGAAAAGTGCGAACTGGAAAAGAATTTCGACTGATAGCCCAGTTAAATGACTTCGAAATTAAAGACGTCATGTTGGACCTAGGGTCAAATGTGAACATTCTGCCTAAGAAGACTTGGGAAGACTTAGGAAAACCGAGACTGGCATACTCCCCAATTCAGTTAAGGATGGAAAATCAATATTGTATCTTCCCCATAGGAAGGCTGGAGAATGTGGAAATCGATGTAGAAGGAGTAAAAACAGTAGCTAACTTTGAAGTCATTGAGATCATGGGAGACAAAGACCCCTACCCTACACTACTTGGCATCGATTGGGCCTATGAAAATTATGTAGTAATCGATTTAAAGAAATATACCATGACTTTTGAAGTTGATGGAATCAAGGTAGTTCAACCTTTGGATCCATATGTAGGACCCAGGTACACAGAACCAACAAACAATAATATGGAGGGAGAAGACTTAGACTAGTTGTACATTGTAACAGCGGGGACAAGAAATGACTATATAAACCCTACTACTGATGGATCAGTAAGCTGGAGAAGTATACAGTTAGCAGAAGAAGATTCAGAACTAGATTTTGATAGCTGGAAACAAGGTTCGCACGAAATATTCTCAAGAAGATGCGCAACTATCAGAATGACCAGATGGGTTGGGAACAAAGTTAGAGAACACAAAGTATACGATGGTACCTCAAATCTAAATATTTTTTTGCAGAATATGGAAGAGAATGTGAGAGAAGATCAAAGAATCTCGGTACTAGATATATCCTTTCAGAACACCCCCGCCAAATGGTGGGCCACTCATAAATCCATACTCAGAACTTGGGATGAAGTGAAGTAAGCTATCAAGTATAGGTTCTGGAATAAAGAGCAATTGGAATCAGAGATATAGATGGATTTCCAAGTTGCACAACCGTTCAGTGGAGAATCAGATCCTAGGATACACATTCAACACTGTGTGACACAGTGGTAGGTTGTGGAGATACCCTCTCACTTCCAGGTTCAGGTATTTCTCCACTCTCTATGCCCAATCCCGAAATCTTGGTTCATACATGAGGAAACTAGAAGATAGACTAGTGACTGGCAGACACTGGCAGCTCAATTTTGCAAGGACTTCTCATTCACAAGTACCCTAAGTTTGAGCTATCCCTGCAAGAGATTAAAGAACTTCTTTTTACAACCAATATTAATAAGAGATCAAACTTTTTAGTATGCCCCAAGCATACCCAAGAACGTCAGACCAAACTCCACTTACCATCGACTGACAAGCCTATAGAATGTTATAAGATTAGAAAAGATTCAGAAAGCCTAGACAAATTAGAATAACTAAGAAACCTAGCCATTAAAGAGACAAAGGGGAGCAAAGAAATCCAAAACACCATACCTAGCCAGACTAATAGTTCCTACAATCACCCATTAAAATTGCATAGACTTAACATAAGTACCGAAGAGCAACCCAAGATATCTATGGTGGGAGATTATTGGGATGAGAAAACCAGTCAGGAAATACAAAGTTTACTGAGGGAATATGAGGATTTGTTCCCAAAGACTTTTTCAAAATTAAAGGGAATCAAAGGAGTCATGGGAGAAATGAAGATTGATTTAAAACTAAGATCCAAGCCTGTCATACATAGACCATGCCATCTTAACCCAATATTAAAAGAGAAAGTTAAGAAGGAGATTGATAAGACGTTAGAAGCGGGTCTTATTTTTGCGATAGAAGAAGCAGAGTGGGTCATCATGATATTCATTCAAAGAAAGAAAGACACCGAGGCTATTAGAGTTTGTGTGGACTACAGAAGCCTCAACTATGCCTGCGTGCACGACCTTTTCCCAACACCCTTTACCGATGAGGTGCTAGAACAAGTTGCGGGGAAGGAAGCATACTCATTCACAGATGGATTTTCAGGATACCATCAAGTCAATATTGTTGAAGAAGATAAAGGAAAGACCACATTCATTACAGAATGGGGATCTTTTGCATACAATGTAATGCCATTTGGTTTAAAGAATGCCCCTGCAGTTTTCTCTGGGATTGTGATAGAAGCCTTTAGAGAATTCATTCACAAATTTATAGAAGTATATATGGATGTTATACAATATAAGGCCTACTTAAGAAACATGTAGCATTTCTAAGGCTAATGTTTGACAGATGCAGAGAATTGAAAATCTCATTAAATATCATAAAGTGCATCTTCTGTGTGCCACATGGAAATCTGTTGGGCCACATAGTCTATTGAGAAGGAGTACTGTAGACCCAGCCAAAGTTGTGGCCATTTTGAATATGACACCACCTAGGAGTGATAAACAGTTTCACTCCACACTAGGACAGACAAGTTACTATCGCAGGTTCATTCAAAGATATGCCAACATTACTGTGCCTCTGGAAAACCTCCTGAAAAAGGATGAACCATTCAAATGGACTTCCGAATGTGATAAATCAATTGAGATACTTAAGGAGAAACTTATTACAGCACCAATTCTGATATTCCCAAACTGGGAAAAGGAATTTCATGTCCATGTAGATGCTTATGGAATTTCCTTAGGAGCTATCTTAACGCAACCTAGAGATGGAGCTATGGATCACCCTATCTATTTTGTGATTCAAAAGTTGTCACAAGAAGAACTAAACTACACAACAACAGAAAGGGAAGGCTTAGTAATGATTTATTCTTTACATAAATTTAGACATTATCTATTAGGATCTCACTTCAAATTCTTTACTGATCATTTCGCATTGAAATACCTAGTTAATAAACCTATGTTGGAAGGGAGAATTTGTAGATGGTTGTTGTTATTTCAGGAATTTTCCTTTGAA
>ML807736.1:88213-118059 GCA_009831015.1 Picea engelmannii | reverse complement strand
ACAGGCTCCAACCTGCATAACAGAGAACACCTGTTCTCCCTAGCACCACCCTGCCACCCTGTTTCTCTGGCTGCAACCAGATGGAAGCTATAACTTCCTGTGTTCAAGCACCCACTTGAACTTCTGAGGACAACAGTCCTCCCAAGCACCTCCCAACCTCCCTAAAATATAAATGGTTAAGTACACATTCAACTTTACAGATAAATCAGTTCTTACCAGTCTTTCTTTGTTCTTTAATTCTGGTCTTCTGTTCACTGTTCTGCTACTCTTCTCTTATTCAACAAGTCTGCTCTGCATCATATCTTCTGTCATTCTGCTCTGCTTCTGTTCTATCCATCATGTTTCTCTTCTTCTGTTCTCGTTCTGCACAGTTCCTTCATTTCTTTCTATTCCTCTCCTCATCTTCTTTTTCTTACTGTTTACGTATTTTTCCTTCAGAACGATCCCTCAAATTCGGTCTACATCATTTTCTTTTATTCACCTCTCTGTAACGATTCCACTTCCCCTTTCAATGGGAAGGCCAACGACATCTGTCTTGGCAACTGAAACGCTAACCAATTCATCATGCTCAGTCGGTTTCACTTAACTGATTTATAACTGAAGCGTTAATGACTGAGGAGGAACAACAGCCCTCCGATCGATGTCTGATCCAACGGTTCCGATCCCATCGGGATTTCACCCTTCATGAATTCGGCGTTCTCACGGTCAATATTCACTTGTACTTGGAACCCCCGATTCTCCGATCCCCGATGTGCTCATTCCCGAGCTTTAGCCCCTTCTGGCTATATGCCAATATGACCATCTATCAAGTGACCACCACCATACCACTCGTCGGGATTTCGGGGTTTACAATGATAATGTGCATTCATCCCTTGGAGCTGCGATATGCCGATTCCCGACATCCTCTATACTCCTTACACCTATCCTTCACCGACTCCTGGTCATTTCTGGATCTGATGGCTCAGATTCATTCTGGATTCAACGCCTGCGATTAAATCGTGAAATCGCATTTCGCGATTTCAGATTTCTTGATGTCAAGAGATTTTGACATTGCAAAGTGCCGAATCCCGATCCCCGATACTCCGATGAAGGAAATCAACGGTCCAGATCTCATTCTTATCCAACGACTGTGATTACATCGCGATTTCGGAATTTCTATTGCAGTGATTTCTTGACATATCAAAGTCCTGATCGCCGATGTCTCTGCTGATGTCACACGTGGTTTGACACGTGTTAGGTCCTGCCACGTGTCACTCTGATTCGTGAATTGCATGAGCCTAAAGTGTTAGATCTGCCTGACACCTGTCATCCTCTGATTGTGCCACGTGTCCCTGGGTGACGTGGTCTACCGACGTGAGTTGGATCAACGGTCTAGATCATATGTTGATCTGACGGTTCAGATTCAGTCGGGATTTCACATATCGCGAAATCGGGGATTTCGTTGTAGAGTTAACTTTGCATTATGAAATCCCGATTCCCGAATTGCCGATAAGGCCTCCTGGCTGCCACGTGTCCATACAAATGAACGGTCCATATCCCTGCTTGATTAATGGTTGCGATCAAATCATGAAATCGCATATCGCGATTTCGGGGTTTTCAACGTCAAGTGTTCTTTGCACTTTGAAATCGCGATCCCCGATTCTCCGATGAATTTATCTCTCTTGCAGCTTCTACAGATTTGACGGTCCTGGTTCTTTCGGGAAATTTGGATGGGATCCAACGGTCACTGACTCTTCTTCCTTTTTCCTCTGTAAGCTCTTGCTGTGCGCGTTTTATTCAAGGCCGTTCCTCCTGAGATTTTACTTCCAAATCCCCACGGGGTTTTATCCTTCTTATCCTACTGTTTCTACTGTTGCCATTAATGACAACAACCATCACTTCATTCTATCCACTGAATTTGCCAACATCTTCCTTCTTGGTTTGCATGATTTCTTGTTCTATTGCAACCGTTTGTTGCTTTGCCAATGTTGCAATGACTTCCACAACTGCTTTCTTTTTCTCTTTCTCCTGACCTTTGATGGAGTTTGCACAACTCGTGCTTAGTCAAAACTTGCGCAATTCCTTCTAAAAAATGAAGGGCCCAATAGGCTTCGACCACAATCCTTGACTCATCCTCGAGTCAAGCTCTTGGTTCTTTCACATCCTCTAGGAGCATCTGTTGTTTTCCCTTATCTATCTTTTCTTCTTCTTTGGGTTCTTCTGTTTGTGCTTTTTCTTCCTTTACCTCCTCAAATGAAGAGCCCAATTCTAGTACCAGCTCTAATGCTCTGTGCTTTACTCCTTGAAATCTTTCAACTTTGTCCTGCCATTTCCGGGCGAGGAGTGATGCTTCTTCAAGGAACTATTGGGTCGTCTCTTTGCTGTACTCCTTTGGCTTGGATGCAACCAACAAGTTCCACTTAGAATTGACTGTTGTGTCGACCTGATGCATTTGCATATAGGTGTTCTAAATTACCGGTCGAAAATCACGCATCTCTTTCTTGGCTACGGACTGTGCCTCATAGAGTGTGTTTAATTCATTGTCGACCTACTGAGTTTGGTCAAACTTCTACTGCTACTCCATGGGGTCCATTGTGACCGCAACTTCTTCATTTAACACCTAGATCTTTGTGTGTACCTCCTCCAAGATCTGATTTCGTCGAGAAATTATGCTCATCCAGTCGCTAACTTCCCTGAATATTTTGGTGCAGTCCGTGGTGTTCTTATGCAATGATTCTTGGGAATTGTTACCTTGCAATATTAGCTTTTGCATATGTTCCTACAGCTGTTGAGGCTGCTGTTCTTCTTCCTGCTGAACTAGTTGTAGCTTCGCTTGTAGTTTATTAGTGAGAGTAGTGAGTTATGTCCATGCTTCTTGTAATAGCTCGATATGTTTCTCTGGCTCACCTACATCATTGGCCTCGGGTAGTTCAGGCGCAACCTTCTAAATCTCTGACCAAGCCTCAACAATTTTTTCCTGAACTTTTTCCAGTTTGCATTGGATTTGGAGTTTGTCATGTGCTTCCTGTATTCTGCATGTTTGCTCAACAAATTGTTCCTTCCTTGCAATCTCTATGGATTTCTTGGTCTCCTGGAAACTTTGCTCCAACTAGTTCGTGGATGCCCTGATTAGTCCAAATAAATGTGGCGTTGGCCAGTGTACTAGGTCGATAGATGAAGGAGCTACTTTGGTGGGTGCTCGCCTCTATAGTGGGAGTCCACTGGCTGTTGAATGGTCTGAGTGAGTTTCTACCTCTTCCTCCATTGGTGGCGTTAGTGCGATTCTCAGCCTTAGCTCTACTAGAAAAAGAGTCAGAACCTCTGTTCTGGCTATGTAGAGTTGCATCAATTCTGCACATTGTTGAGGATTCTGGAGAACCTGATCTATTTGTGCTTGCATTGCTATCGTATCCTGTTTAGTTGTCACTTCTGGTGCATTGTGTGCATCTAGTATATATGGTTCTTCCGATGCTTCTTCTTGATGTGCCATGATTTCTTTGGCACCCTCACCCTTGGTTGGTGAGGTGATTTCCTGGTTGCTATCAGGTTCCAGATCCTCTCTAGTTCGGGTGTTTTCTTCTTGCATAGAAGAATTAGGCTGCTGTGCCTTGGTGTCTAGATTCAGAACATCTGACATCGTGCTCGGCTCGAAGGCTTTGGAGTCGGGAACATAAACTTCTGATCTTAGTTTGGGTAATTCTCTGGTTATTTGTAGGGGTCATCATTCCACTGTATCTGGGTGATCGAGCTGCATCGGCTATGAGGTTATTGTCTGATGTGGACTCGCAGTGATGAGGTTTGGTAATTGGAGTGATGGTGGAGGGTGCTCAATGAAAACCGTGGACATGAGTGTTTCAGGTTTCAAGTCATCCTAAATATCAATGATAGTGGTGGCTTTGGTCTTGGCGTGTGTGCGGGGAGTGGCAAATGCAAGGGGTTGTGGGTTTAGGGGTTTGTTTGGAAAGACCCTAGTTCTGGGCCTCTTCAACAATGGTTTGGTATTGAGCACAATGCCCAAGATATGGTTAACCTATGCACCTGACAACACAACATCGTCTAGTAGCTGTTGGCGGGATGATCTTTTTCTCTACTCTAACTGCTGTATCTCTTTTTCCCCCTGGGAGTCTATTTGTACTAGAGCATATTGCTTCTTCTGTTCGAGGCCTGAACTTGGTCCTTCTCCTGGTTCCTTGCATTTTTTCTTTAGCAGCTCCGCAGGTAAAATGTAGTGCATTCCTGATTTATGTGGGCCGCGTTTGACTCCTGGTCATGACATGACTTCCTTATCGAAGGCTTCCTCATCCAAATAGAATGGTAGTATCTTTGTGTGGAAATGTTCCTTGCTGACATGTCTCAGCCAGATGAATGTGTTGTGCCAGTTCATGTTGAAGGAAATATTCCTCGTGTTACAGTTGAGGAGCTCCCACGGGATGTGCAACCTCTGCGTTGTGTCTATCATAGAATTATACCTTTGGAAAATGCTGCATTGTTGAGTGCTGTATTCTCCAAGTCTTGTTTGGACTGCCATGGCTCAAACATATTTACCATGCGCCCCTTATATGGTATTGTTGGTTGTATTCCCACAAGTGGCGTCCATTTGAGAATTGAAAATTCCACAAGTAGGTATCCATAGGTGAAGGTTCCTCCCTTCTCCTGCGCTTCTTCACAAGATACTAGCAACTCCTCCAACAAGAAACTACACCAGTTGAACACTAATCCATTTGTGCAAAAGTTGATGACTGATAATGCATCTAGAGTGCATTATCACTTATATTAAGACCTCATAACCTTGCTGTCTATGATGTAGCAACTAGTTCGAACTATCTCGGGTAGTATTGGTTCAATTATTGCTGTGCGTCCACCTCTCTTTGTGCTAAATTTCTCATATAGGCTAAGATCGCCTTTCTTTTTCCCGTGCTTACCAAGACTCTGGAATCCCTTCGACACATCCTCTCCTTGGGAGGATAGTCTAGTAAGCTACTGGATGTATTCAACATGAATTGGATACCGCTTATCCAACCATAGACTTCTGTCATGCACCCTGCTTATCAAAAATTTCGTGCGGCACGCAATCTCGCCTGTGGTACCAAAGACTGGTAAGTCTCTTAGGTTCATGATGGTCGAGTTAAAAAAGTTGATGAAGTCTTATTTCAGTACTACTTTCATTCCTCCGACTCCATATGGGACTATATCCCAAAAGATGTTTGTGTGCATCTGTGGGAACAAGGCTGAATCTGTGAGGTCAAGGTCGAGAAGTTTTACGTGCCCTACCTTCCCTTTGAGATCGCCCACAATCTTAGCTAGGGGGTCACATGACTCATCTGGTACTGCTTCTTTGGTCATGGTACTTTGGCTTGCTGAAGCTCTCATCATTCACGCTTCTGTGGCATGCAAGAAATAAGGTTACGTCTATAAATTTTACAATGATCCCAATTGGTTTGCACTGCTGAGTTTGGAAATGGCTATGCTCTTTTTAGAAATAATACAGTATCGATTGAGTTCTGAGAGGCTTATGCTTGGCTTAATGTTTAATTTTTTAGTAGTAACTACTACTCATCATGATCGTATGGACACAATCTAGGTGTGAGTTTTCTGATGGGAAGGTTTAATCAAGGTGAATCATATTGGCGATCTTGGTATTTACTTATTTGAGTGGAATAGGGACGTGGATGATTTGAGATCTTTCTGTTCGACGGGTGGGTGTCTCGGTGTGAACTTTGATGGAATATGGGCATAATGCAGCTTTATGGCTTAATGAGTGTTATACGGGGTACCCGAATGGAAATAAAGGTTGTGACTAGACTGAGTTTACGTGGCCTCTAACTCTGATTGGATTTGGATTCATGGCCCCTCCAACCACAAAGGTTGTCCCCATCATCTTTAATGACTGTCATTAATGGAGTCTCTTATGCTTAAGATCTTGTACTACTGGGTCGTTAGTTCTGTATCAAGCAACACTTAGACAAAACAAATGAGCTATGTGTTATGGTGCAATACTGCACATATAGACTTTATTAACAGAATCTACAAAATTTCAGAAAGAAAACAAAACTCAAATCTATCTATTGTACAAGCTCCTTCAGATTGGAGCGACTATCCTTCTTGCTTAGTCTTGAGACATGTATGGATTCAAGTGAGCACTATTCACCCATATCGGTCATAGCACACCATCCAGTTGTGCGAGTCTGACTATTCCCGAGGCTCGGATCTCCGCAACTATGAAGGGTCCCAACCAGTGCATATGTAGTTTGCCAGGATGCTTCTGGTATCGGCTGTCGTAGAGTAACAACTTGTCCCCTTGTGCGAATGCCTTGGTCTTAATGTGTTGTTCATGCAAATATTTTTGTCTTTCCTTTTCAACCAATTGATGGATTTCTGCTAGAAATATGGTTTCCTCGAGTTCTTGGAGCTCCACAAGTCTCTACGCCATTGATTCCTCTTCTATCATACATGTGACTTGTGCAATATACAGGCTTGGAGTGATGAACTCTATAAGCACCACTACCTCTCTCCCATAGACTAATTGGAACGGTTTGTATTTGTGGATTTTCTTTGTGGTTGTCCTATAGGCCCATAGGACAGCTAGAACTCTATCATCCCAGTCCTCCCGGTTTGCACAACAGACCTTTGTTAGTCCTTTTTCTAGAATCTTGTTGAAGGCTTCGACTGTTCTGTTGGCCTGTGGGTGGTATGGACTACTCTTGTGATGCTGGATCATAAATTCTGTTGTGAGTTTTTCTATAGTGATTCTAATGAAATGAGCTCCCTGATCGCTGGTTAGGCTCCTAGGATATCTGAACCGGGTGATGATATTATCGAAAATGAACCTGGCAGCAGTGTTTGTCAAACAATCCTGTACCACCGTTGCTTCTACCCAATGGGTAAGGTAGTAAGTCATGGTAATGATGTACCTGGCCTTTGAATGTTTGGCTGTGGGATTGATTGGTCCAATGAAGTCAACTGCCCATTTCTCAAATGCCTGTAGATCTCTAATTGGTTGTAGTGGCATTTCATCTCGGTGTGACAAATTTCCCACTTGTTGACAAACATCACCCGATCTAGCGTATGCTTTTTCATCCTTGAATAATGTAGCCCACCAAAGTCCTACCTGTATAATTTTATGTGCCATGGCCTTTCCTCCTATGTAGCCTCCTGCAATTCCACTATGGGATTCCCAGAGTATGTCCTGCCTTTCATGATCTAGGATGCATCATCCGAGGATGCTGTCTAGTCCTAGTTTATACAATTGTCCGACAATCAGCTGGAAGTCTGATTCTCTAATGACCATATGGCATTTATGGGTTGCATAATATGTTTCAGGACATGCCCATGTACTAAGAAAGATTGCTATGTCCTCCAGATATTTTGGTATGGACTCAATCCTGAACAAGTCTGCATCTGGGAGCTGGTCATCCACTGCTCTGCCACTTTCTCCTGACTCTAGCCTGGATAGAGGGTCGGGTCTGATGTTGCATTTTCCCAGCTTGATGATGACTTCAAAGGAAAATTCCTGAAATAACAACAACCATCTACAAATTCTCCCTTCCAACATAGGTTTATTAACTAGGTATTTCAATGCGAAATGATCAGTAAAGAATTTGAAGTGAGATCCTAATAGATAATGTCTAAATTTATGTAAAGAATAAATCATTACTAAGCCTTCCCTTTCTGTTGTTGTGTAGTTTAGTTCTTCTTGTGACAACTTTTGAATCACAAAATAGATAGGGTGATCCATAGCTCCATCTCTAGGTTGCGTTAAGATAGCTCCTAAGGAAATTCCATAAGCATCTACATGGACATGAAATTCCTTTTCCCAGTTTGGGAATATCAGAATTGGTGCTGTAATAAGTTTCTCCTTAAGTATCTCAATTGATTTATCACATTCGGAAGTCCATTTGAATGGTTCATCCTTTTTCAGGAGGTTTTCCAGAGGCACAGTAATGTTGGCATATCTTTGAATGAACCTGCGATAGTAACTTGTCTGTCCTAGTGTGGAGTGAAACTGTTTATCACTCCTAGGTGGTGTCATATTCAAAATGGCCACAACTTTGGCTGGGTCTACAGTACTCCTTCTCAATAGACTATGTGGCCCAACAGATTTCCATGTGGCACACAGAAGATGCACTTTATGATATTTAATGAGATTTTCAATTCTCTGCATCTGTCAAACATTAGCCTTAGAAATGCTACATGTTTCTTAAGTAGGCCTTATATTGTATAACATCCATATATACTTCTATAAATTTGTGAATGAATTCTCTAAAGGCTTCTATCACAATCCCAGAGAAAACTGCAGGGGCATTCTTTAAACCAAATGGCATTACATTGTATGCAAAAGATCCCCATTCTGTAATGAATGTGGTCTTTCCTTTATCTTCTTCAACAATATTGACTTGATGGTATCCTGAAAATCCATCTGTGAATGAGTATGCTTCCTTCCCCGCAACTTGTTCTAGCACCTCATCGGTAAAGGGTGTTGGGAAAAGGTCGTGCACGCAGGCATAGTTGAGGCTTCTGTAGTCCACACAAACTCTAATAGCCTCGGTGTCTTTCTTTCTTTGAATGAATATCATGATGACCCACTCTGCTTCTTCTATCGCAAAAATAAGACCCGCTTCTAACGTCTTATCAATCTCCTTCTTAACTTTCTCTTTTAATATTGGGTTAAGATGGCATGGTCTATGTATGACAGGCTTGGATCTTAGTTTTAAATCAATCTTCATTTCTCCCATGACTCCTTTGATTCCCTTTAATTTTGAAAAAGTCTTTGGGAACAAATCCTCATATTCCCTCAGTAAACTTTGTATTTCCTGACTGGTTTTCTCATCCCAATAATCTCCCACCATAGATATCTTGGGTTGCTCTTTGGTACTTATGTTAAGTATATGCAATTTTAATGGGTGATTGTAGGAACTATTAGTCTGGCTAGGTATGGTGTTTTGGATTTCTTTGCTCCCCTTTGTCTCTTTAATGGCTAGGTTTCTTAGTTATTCTAATTTGTCTAGGCTTTCTGAGTCTTTTCTAATCTTATAACATTCTATAGGCTTGTCAGTCGATGGTAAGTGGAGTTTGGTCTGACGTTCTTGGGTATGCTTGGGGAATACTAAAAAGTTTGATCTCTTATTAATATTGGTTGTAAAAAGAAGTTCTTTAATCTCTTGCAGGGCTAGCTCAAACTTAGGGTACTTGTGAATGAGAAGTCCTTGCAAAATTGAGCTGCCAGTGTCTGCCAGTCACTGGTCTATATTCTAGTTTCCTCATGTATGAACCAAGATTTCGGGATTGGGCATAGAGAGTGGGGAAATAACTGAACCTGGAAGTGAGAGGGTATCTCCACAACCTACCACTATGTCATGCAGTGTTGAATGTGTATCCTAGGATCTGATTCTCCATTGAACGGTTGTGCAACTTGGAAATCCATCTATATCTCTGATTCCAACTGCTCTTTATTCCAGAACCTATACTTGATAGCTTACTTCACTTCATCCCAAGTTCCAAGTATGGATTTATGAGTGGCCCACCATTTGGCGGGGGTTTTCTGAAAGGATATATCTAGTACCGAGATTCTTTGATCTTCTGTCACATTCTCTTCCATATTCTGCAAAAAATTAATTAGATTTGAGGTACCATCGTATACTTTGTGTTCTCTAACTTTGTTCCCAACCCATCTGGTCATTCTGATAGTTGCGCATATTCTTGAGAATATTTCGTGCGAACCTTGTTGCCAGCTATCAAAATCCAGTTCTGAATCTTCTTCTGCTAACTGTATACTTCTCTAGCTTACTGATCCATCAGTAGTAGGGTTTATATAATCATTTCTTGTCCCCGCTGTTACAATGTACAACTAGTCTAGGTCTTCTCCCTCCATATTATTGTCTGTTGGTTCTGTGTACCTGGGTCCTACATATGGATCCAAAGGTTGAACTACCTTGATTCCATCAACTTCAAAAGTCATGGTATATTTCTTTAAATCAATTACTACATAATTTTCATAGGCCCAATCGATGCCAAGTAGTGTAGGGTAGGGGTCTTTGTCTCCCATGATCTCAATGAATTCAAAGTTAGCTACTGTTTTTACTCCTGCTACATCGATTTCCACATTCTCCAGCCTTCCTATGGGGAAGATACAATATTGATTTTCCATCCTTAACTGAATTGGGGAGTATGCCAGTCTTGGTTTTCCTAAGTCTTCCCAAGTCTTCTTAGGCAGAATGTTCACATTTGACCCTAGGTCCAACATGACGTCTTTAATTTCGAAGTCATTTAACTGGGCTATCAGTCAAAATTCTTTTCCAGTTCGCACTTTTCTTCATTGCACTCACTGAGTACTCTTCTCAAGAAGGTTAGCCCTTATCCTTGCTTCTGAAGGTTCCTCATTCCCTAAAACTAGGTACAACGCATTGCGCAAATTTTCTGTTAGTTGGTCATTCCCTAGAATGTCAGAGAATAATTGAAACCAAAGATCAACTGTGTTATGGGGTTTCTTAGACTGTCTTGGTATGACTACAAGGTTTCTGGGTGAAGGGGGTGAAGCAATGACTTGCGCCATCTTAGGGTAAATAGTCCGTTGGGGGGGTTCTCTTGCATTTCATGACTAGGAATATTCTGGAATACTTCTATGGCATCTTTAAAGAACAATTTTTTCTTTAGGGGGTCATACTTGTCTCCCTTAGGTGATGCTTTCTAGATCTGAGGTAGAGCATCGGCATCAACTCCTGTCTTCTCTCTTCCTCGAGTAATGATATTAAGGTTGGGCAATTGTCCCTTAGAAATCCTCTTGATCTCTGAACTGATAAGGTTAGTTCCTCTTTGTCGTACTTTGTCTTCCCACTTTGCAATTAACTCTGGGCAGTCTTCAGTTGTGTGTCCATTGGTTCTGCAGTGAGAGCACCATGGGTGCCTTGGATGAGGAAAATATCTGGCCAAGTGACCTTGGTTGTCGCATTTATAATATATGCTTGGTACTCATCCCCCAGTTCTTCCTCCTCTGAAATCTCCTCCAGCTCCACCTCCTCGACCTCTTCCCGGTCCCTGAGGGTTTTCATTCACCCTGAATGTTTTTCGGTCTAATCTATCTGCAAGTGCGTCCAATGCTCTACATTGATTGGTAGTATGCGTAGAACTCACAGTGTACCGTGTTTGGTATTTTCAAATATTTCTTCATTATGGGGCACTGTCTTGGCCCATGGCCATGGATTCGACAGATTTCACAATATTCTGCTGTGGGTGCTGCTTGGCCTCCTAGGAAAGCATGATATGGGGAGGGATTATGGAATGATGAATTCGTTGACACTTGCGCAACTCCTCCCAAGGGTCATGGTGGGGTTACCATCATATTATGAGGAGGTCCCAGTCCCCTCATTCTCAGAAATTCATTTTCTAGATGACCTTCTGTATAAAATCCAGTGCACCAAACCTATGGTCATCCTGGTCTGGGTATCATCAAATCCTAAATATTTTCTGCCAGTGTCGATATCTGCCCTTATAGTTGCATTAGATTCACATCTACTGGGGGTCGGGTTTCTCTCAGGCTCCTAAGGTATCCTGCCATGGCTTCAATCTTCATCGATTGTTCCAAGGCATTTTTTAACGTGGCTATTAGCCGTTGCATTAGCGGAATCCAAGTAAGAGGAAACAACCCCTAAATGTACCATTCCCTTTGATATTCTTCATGTATTTGATGTGCCAACCTCCCTATGGCATATTTAAACTTCTAGTTGTACTCCCAGGCTGATTCACCTTCCCTCTGCTGGATCTCCTGCAACTCAGACAGAGCCTGTTGTTCTGACTGAGGTAGTTTGAATTCTGCTATAAACCTCATCCGTACCTGATCAAGTGTGAACATTTGAACTTGTGTCCCTGGCACTCCTGGTTCAATGATATTCATGTACCACTTGAGAGCGTGACCTCTCAAGGTAGTCTAGAATTCGACTAGCTTATTCACATCTGAAGTCCCTCTGGATCTCCAGATTGCTTAACAAAGGAACCAATGCTTCTCAACGTCTTCATCTCCCTTTCCCTAAAATTATGGGTATCGGGAAATTGAACCTCCCGCATGGATGGCCATTGTTGATCCTGTTGTTTGTATCAATGTGAACCCTAATAGTCCCGCTTTTGATCTACCAATAGATCCCAATATCCTCCCTGTACCCGCACTTCTTGGTTGTGATTGACTAACTAATTTTATTGGAACAGAACTAGCATGAGAAGGTAGTATCAGACTTACTACTTGTATAGAAGGCACTTGGGGTATGGGTGATTCAGGGCTGGAGCCACTGGCTTCGGGGTAATTTTCTTTGATCTGGGGAGTCTCGTTAGCTTCCACTTGGACAATCTCTTCATCTGGATTCCCGATCTCTCCTGTTATCAGGGCTAAATCTTCTCTTTCTCCTCCAATATTCATGCCGAATTCCTCCTCTCTTTCATATTTACTTTATCCCTCTCATCTCACTTCCCAGGGACTTCTTTCTCTCCTCGCTTCTTTCTCATTTAATATTTGACTGGCCAATCATTCATGTCTTCTCATCTTCTACAGTTCTTCAATCTGTCTTTCCTCTACTTCTCCCACTCCACCTTCCTTCCTCAACTTTTCAGACTGTCTTGCGGCTTTGTTGATCTTGTTGCACCACCACTTCTCAACTATGGCAGCTCTCTTCAAGGCTTTCTCATCTCTTGAATGTATTTCTTGCTATTTCCCCCCCATTTTTCAAAGACCCCTTTCCCTCTCTCATTCCATGACTCTCACCCCATCTCACCCTACCCCAAGCGAGGGTGTTTACGCTGCCATCTCGGTCAGAGAAATAATCAACATCCCTTCCTCTATTAAGAAAAACTTAATCCACAGGGGGATTTCTCTCAATAGTCTTCCCCTTGCGCCTTTCTTGAAAATTTCATCTACCCGCAAAAAAGACTAGTGGTTCTCAGCTGCAAATTCGGTTATATATCCCTCTAGCGTGGTGCTAACCAAAAAGTCCACATCTCGTGTAACTGGGCAATCCAACCTCTAGAGTGCCGCTAGCTTTTTGGTATCCCACGCATAGATCTTCTTGTCTCGTCCCTGGAAATCTGGAGCTTCTTGGAGCCTCTTTATCCAGTGAAAAAATTCTTCGAAGTATTTAACCTAGAAAATCCCATATTGGTCGCTTGATCTTTCTGAGTAGAAGATTGCTTCGTGAGTGTTTTCCACTGACTTTCTCCTTAGTTCCACTTCTTTCCATATGAAGGCATCACAAATCCTTTCCCACCATTGATCAATTCCAGATCTCTGGATCGATGATAACATTCTCCCTACATGTTCCCTTTTAACGCAGGTTCCGACAATGAAATCTTTTTTTTGGCACGAATTTGATCAGACTAGGGTCCTTCTCAGGTTACCAACAAAAGGCATCATGTAGTCTAGAGAACTGGCATTTTCATCTCCTCTGAAGAGAATAAGTCTCAGCTGAAGCGCTGCTGAGACATATAGATAGGGAAGGGTAGGGAGAAGACTAAAGAGGATCCACAGAGCAGTCATAACTCGTTCATGTTCTTGTGCAAGAGACATTAACAGATCTGAAACACATAAATTCAAGAATCCAACCTACTTAGGTTGCGAGCAGGAATTTAAATGGTGAACCATCAAATAGAACTCATAAACCATAAGGAAACACTGTAATGCATAAGTAAGCATAGAAAGACGCAACATATTTTGAAATTTGGTCTTGCTTCATATTATCTTTTGGATCTTTCTCTCATTACAAAATCATAATTACACAACAAGGCTCCTTACAGACTCTTGGCTCTGGAATCATTCCACAGAGCTCTAATTCTCCAATTGATAGGTCCCATTCATTATAGACTCATCATTGTCTACTTCTGACTTACAACAATTATCAACAACTAATCCCAAAATCTGGGCGACTTTGACCAACCTGACTCAACTCAGCTAACTAACTTATTGACTAATGAATCAACTGGTGAGAGAATGAGCCAATGAATAGGCAAACGAATCGTTTTATAATTTTGTTTGGTCCTATATATAGATGGGTTGTGTCTTCCCTCTCAATTTTCATTCTTTCTTGTTCTATTGAAATTGTTTGTTTCTTTGCTGGCGTTGCACTAACTTCCACAACTACTTTCTGTTTCTCTTTCTCTCATTCTCTGATGGAGTTTACGCAACTCGTGCTTAGTCAAAACTTGCGTGATTCCTTCTAAAAAACGAAGGGCCCAAAAATGTGGTAAAAGGAAACCTGATCAAAGTGAAGTAGAACTTGATTGATTCAAGAGACGATGTATTTAAGTTTGTTCCCTATTGGTTTCTATTGAGCGATCATTACTTTAATGATAAACAATGAATACCCCGAAAAAAGGTCCCGAGGCCATTTTGTTTAGCTATATAGATCCCACATGATCCATATTAGATCATTATATTATTTTTCATCTATGTTTATGCTTTAAGAGTGGAAAAAATTGGAGGAATCAACTTGCAAGTTCATTTTAATGGTAGGTCCTAGTTTGGAAAATTGGGGTTTGAAACCTTTTGGAACTGTTTTCAGAAATCAAAAGGAATTTTTTGGGGTAAATTTTTTATCTATTTTAGTCAATATCCCTTGACACTATTCCACACATCTATACCTTTCCAATGGTGAAAAAATTACATCAATTGAAGATTGAATGCAAAAGTTATGCTTCTCGCAAGTTGGCCATCATTGCACGAGTTGATGCCATATCAACCCCCATTGCTCAAACATATGGGGATAGATATGTATGAAATTTCAAGAATATTATAGAAGTTACAAAACCTAATAATAATTGAGTGTTAAGGAAATCAAAATCTTACATGTAGATGGCTATCAAGCTATGTTAAATACTGGGTTACTAGGAGGAGAAGGGGTTCCATTATTTAGAATTTTACTTGTTCCATAGTTGAGTAGAGCACCTAGGAGTGGTATTTTGAGAGAAAAACATAGGAGGAGATATTTTGTAGAGACCATATAAGCCACAATGTCAAAGGAAACTCCACAGAGAGTGCATCTTCTTTTGTACTTTAATTTTAAGAAAAGAGAGCAGACCGGCCTTGCCTTCTAGCTAGGTTTTCTCCCGCATTGGGTTTTCCAGGTTACATATCATGTTTATTTGTGTATGGTGTGTGATTATTTATTTCCATTCTATACTTTTCACATTTAATCTATTTCATACATTTTAAGCAGAAAACCAATAATTAAAGAATTCGAGATCTAAAGGAAATTAACCTTCACAATAAAGATTTCAATATTTTATTATATCTGTTGTGACAAATTGTCCAGTGGAATATACAAAGTAGTTTATGGATCACCACACCACAATGATTAATCCTTAGATATATTATTTAATGAGTTCCCTAGCCCCTAAGAATAATGAACAATCTTATTTCCACTGGGATCATGCAGACTCTCCCTTGCACCTACTTCCCCTGATCTTCATCACAAGCTTAACTAGAACTATCACATTTAGAAAAGGATAAATGGAGGATGAAAATATTATTATGGGATTGAAAAAAATTGTAAACCAGTATCCCTTTAGCTACGGGATAAGAAAAAATCCTCTTTGAGACTCTCACACTCTTTTTATCTTATATGGTTGTGAAGTTTGGGGTTGTAGCATCTCTAGAGAATCATGGAGAAAGGAATAAAAAATCTAGAAGTGTTTTATAACTTATAATCTCAAAATTAAAGGAAATCACCCTATCCTATCTTCCACATAGAAGTGGATCTTTCCCCCATTGAGAGAATGGCTATGACTAGGTACCTAATTGTTACATAAAATAATGTCCTATGGCTATGGGTTAGGACCACAACATAGAGATACCCTAAAATACCACTCTCAGTCTCAAATCAAGCAGTCAATTGAGAATAAATACTTTGCAATAACTAACTTTCAAGGGAGAGAGAAGAAAACAAACCTGGATTTCAATGCTTGATGTCAATCCCACATGAAGAATTTCACTCCAACACTCTTCTGCAACAATCCTTTGAAATCTTCTGCACATGAAGAGATGAGCAACTTCCAAGAGGTAGTTATCTAATAATCAAAACAAGCATGAACATTAAAACTTTCATAATAGATTCAAATTAGGATATAAACAATATACTAAAAACATGAAACAACATATGAAATTGGATGAGAACAAGAGATATTTTATTATGAACAACATAAAAAGTTGGTTACAACCTGCAATCGCTATGGCATGACCCCAAAATTGGACTCCAAGTTCCTCCACCCAAGGCCATAGATGATAAACAATACCTCCAATAATTTTTTATCAAACATGTCCAAGGAAGGCTAAGGATTCCTTCCTAACAAGATAGGGAGAACACAACTTTTGAAAACAAGGGTTTCCATATGGAAGGGACAATCTTAGATGCAAGGGGAAAAGGTGACTTGTAGGAATGAATTCAAATGACAACATAAGGACATGTTTCTCTCTTATTTTTTTCCTCCACCCCAAAGCTCTAATTTATACTCTTTTTTGATAGTTGGAGTAGTTATGGACATGATACAGGAGGTCATGAACCTAAGGAACCTATCAACTCTGTCCGAAAATTTAGAATTATTATTTTTTTGAGCCAAATTAACATGTACATGGGTTGAAAACTATAAACATGCGTACATACACGAGTTACTTTCAGGATAGTCACATACATCATGAAAGATGGGATTTTTTAAAGTATTTTTGAGGAGAAAAGGGGGAAAATGGTCCTATAAGAAAGGAAAGGGATGTAACTCAGGACAATAAGTCATCATAAGTGTATGTGGTCAGAAGAGAAATTTATGGTTGAAATACATTACAAAATAATCATGAGATTGTGGAGGGGTTTGGGTAGGAGTAGTTGAAGACCGATTCTAGAACAATACCTACAATAGAAACAAGTCAGATACTCTCTTCCCAAGTTAGTAATACCTATTCTTAGGAGTGATGTAAGCATGGCCACCAAATCAAGTACACTGCAGATCCATGAGTATTAAAAGAATAATTGATGTCCATGTCCAAGAAAAATATACAAAGTGGATCCATGTGATATGTAAAAGTAGCAATAATGGTCACGAGAGAAACACACAGTGGATCCATGCAAATGTATATCATAGCCACAAATGGATACACAATGGAGCTATGTCTCAGAATAAAAAGAGGATATCTGGAGTCAATGAAGTGAAAAAACTCATCCTTTGCAAGGACCAGCATCAAATAAGGTGGTATAATCAATACAACTCGGGTAAGAGCACAAAAGAGGTGATTCTCATACTTTCCACAAGGTCTTCAAAACAAACCACCGAGGTATGAGTCTACACTAAGTGAATAGATGTGTTGAAGTCGAACACTGTGAGACACCATTTGATTACCGGTCATTGAGGTATACCATTAGAAAACACAATACAACCCATCGATGATGATAATGGGTGTCAAGGCACCTAGTACAGGTCATTGAGGTATACCATTAAAAAACACAAGACAACTTGTTGATGATGATAATGGGCATCAAGGTACCTAGTACAATCTAAAAAGTGTGAATAAAGGATATTATTTCAAACACTTGACATAATCTACTGATTAGAGGAAATTGATGTATTCCCACTGTCAATAACAAGGGAACCTTCCACTAATGACTGCAAGCCCCAAGGTGCTAAAAAGGACTCTAGATCTATGTCCCAAAGAAATATGTGTTGAAATTGATAAGAATAGGGTAAAGGATCACCATTCATTCAATGCCCATGACATAAAGTGCTTATCTGAGAAGAATAAAGAGAATTTAGGACATTCATAGTGGTCCATAACCAAGCCGATAGTCCTACATCCAACCCACGAATGTTCAAAGTGACCATCAATGGGTCACAAACATTTCCAAAAAGAAAAAAATCACAAGAACCCCCTTGGGAAGGGGTCCCTTGGTTGGTATCCTCAGGAAATTTGGCCATATCCTTCTTATGCACAGTTTCATTCCTTACGGGATTGTTCATGTCCATAAAATTCTTACATACCGACTCTAGAGAACTAGTGGTATAAAAACCCACGCCTTCTAGGAGGAGACTCCATGATTTCATGAGAAAGATCAGGGGTCCTTCTCGACCAACAGAGTAATTGGTTGACCACTTTGAATCAACAATCCAAAAGAGGTGATACAGAAATAACCTAAGTCCAACTATACAAAGCAACACTCCATTAAAAATTCCTAAGAGAAACATCTCAAACAAACAACTCCTCCAAAACTTCATCCTAGGTGGATAAGATCCCTAGTCCAAAGCAATGAAAAAGTGGAAAGGGACTTTTCAAATATTGGCATAGGTTGGTCAAGTCTCGATACCGATGAAATGTTTATCTGTATGTATCTTACTACCTATATTCTTCTTATATCATTTTACTTTGAATTTTTTTTTAGTCATGACGGGCTAGTTCATAGCAGGTGTATTTTCTTTCCAATAGAATTTTGCGTTATACAAAATGCACATCTATTCTCGGCTGCATAAAAATTTCACCTATACTTAATTTTTTTATTGATGTATGGTAGGTTTTAGGGTTGGAGGACTCACATGTTTACTTGATTTCCTTTTTTAGTCTGAAACCACCCAGACTTAACCATTTTCTTCATCTCTTTTTCATCACGAGTTCCCATACTTGCAGACTCATCCTCATATCTTATCCATACCCTCCACCCTCCCACCCTGCCATTATGTTTCCCTTACCTTTTTCACATCTTTCGAGATCTATTTAATGTTATTCCTATGAAAAGTAACTACTAATTGAATTATGAAAAGGCCATTATTGATAACATATTTCTAAGGGTAATATCATTTGTTTTGTATTAACTTATCCATCGAAAAGGACTTAAGTCATATTACTGAAGAATATTTTATTTCAATATTATAAGGAATTATACATAGAGCTTTCCAGCTACACTAGAATGGCCATAAGAAATCAACAATTTTGTGGAGACACTCTGAAATTGTTTGCACAAGAATATTATAATTTTCATTGTTCAAGGTCTTACTAGTATTTCACAACATTTCCCCTACCAGAAAAAATGAGAAAAAAACTTGAACATCGGGTATTTCTCTAGCTAGATGCATTCTTGAAGTTTTCGATTGCAAATACATAGTCTTCTGGCGCATCGATAAATTTATTCAAAATCAAAGGGAAATTATATTGCACAACAGATCCCATATCTCATTAGCTCCTTCAACTTTCAGGAAGATGCTGAAATTAAAAGAACCTAGTATTATATTCAAAGGAGATGAATATAGAAGCTTCCTTAAGGAGAATAATAATGGATTAGAGCTTCTACGAGAATACATAGAATATCCTTCAACAATGCCATAGGATATATCCAAAATTCAGGTTAGTTCATTGAAAAATACCTACTAAGAAGTAGCATGGATTTTTACTAGAATTATAGGACAAGAGTCTACTAAAACCATTCCTCGGTTGGCTCTTTATATATTATATTTTACAATCCATGAATAAACAATTTTTGATTGGGGAAAAATTATTTCCACTGAAATTTCTTCACATCTATCAAATTTTAAAGACAGTGAGAAGTTCTACATAGCCTCCGCCTTGATATTTTCTATTACTTACTGTCATGTCTTCAAGCAATTGAATATAGGGAAAAGGGTAAATTGTGATGTTAACCCAATCACAATGTGGTATCAATCCTTGTGGAGGAAAAATTATGCTCACTATTTTTATGAAGAATATAATGAATTTATATATGTTTTTAAGAAGCTAGTCTTTGGAGAAAATACATCCAAACTGTTATAGGAATCATTAATGTTTCTGGACAAGAAGGGGATTATGGAAGAAACAAACAAATACAATATTATAAGGATATATTTCTCTCATGAAAATCCCATTTATCTTCCTTACTATGTTCCAAACAGATTATTTGTTGTTGAAGTTGCATTTATTCTATGAGAAAAAAAAGAAACAGTTTTTCCCACTACCTTGGAAGGTCGAGGAGATTTTTCTAAGAGGAACTGCTAAAATTGATGAATATATTGCACAATTTTATCAATATAACATGAAATTTTCAAAAGAGATTAAGGTCTTTGACCCTAATCATCTTTTTCATTATCACATGGTATCATTTGGATTTAGTAATACACTTATTAATACTTTTATATTTGGAGAAGAAGAAGGAGACAACCATGATCCTCTAGATGAATGCATTGAAAAGAAAGTAGGTGATATTGAAACCATCATAAGTACTATAGACCAATATAAACAGAAATGAAAACCCTCTAATGAAAGGAATGTCCAGTCTCCTATTATTTCCCAAAATAATTCTCAGTCTACAACATCTCAACAAAAAAAAACTTCAATGAATAATTTAGATGATGGAGGTGATAAAAACCCTCAGGGAAAATTGGAAAAGTCCCATAAATTGCAAGTAAAAATAAAGAGGACTAATTCTCAACAAGAAATTGAAGAGCACATAACTAAGAGTGAAATCCCTCTCGAAGACATGGATATAGAAAATATCCATTTCCTTGATGATTAATAATGAGTACCAAAAAATGTACAATCCGTGACCGAACTCGCTATTCAATATGAAGAGTTTTCAGAAGAAGAATCTTTTTCCGTACATAATGATTTATTTGATAAAGATTCAATAAAATTGATTTTTGAAAGAACCCTTTCAAAAAAAAGGGGCAAAACGTGTTCTACATTTAACCTTAGTAAGATGCTTCCATTTGGAATCGCTAAGATTCATAAGGTTACATGAGATTATCTCAACTTTTCAATAGATGATATGGAAGCTGAGAATGCCATAATTAAAGAAAGAATACAAGAATTAGAGTTTACTCTAATGCCTCCACCAATATTAGCCATCCTTGTTGCAACAATTCAACCTGGCAGGAATTTTGAGAAAACTCCAGAGTCAAGTATAAGATTGAAAGGGACCTCAAGCTTACTTGCTGTAACTAGGAATTATGTTGAACAAAATATTAAGAAAATAATGTATCTTATTTTAGATACACATGATCTAGCAAGTAATTTTTTTTCCTTTGGTTCTAGGATTTGAAATACAAGAGAATATTTGAAAGTTGACATTGAAAATGATGAAGGGTTTTTCAAGGATGGACTTGCCACATTCCTTATGAAAGTCTTAGCAATTACCAAATATGAAAGAAAACAAGAAGACTTACCTTCTCAAGCTCGTATAAAGCAACTAAAGGCATGATGGATTCAAAGAATTAATGTATTAAGGGAATTATTAAATGAACTCAATGACTTAACATCCAAAAAGGATGAATCTTATTCTAAATTGACTGGATTAGATCTCGCGGGAAACACCATTAAAGTATAAGATCCAAAGTTAATTTTCAACTCAATGATTCAAACAAGACAACAATTTGAAGAAATCACGAAAAATTTAAAGAAATTATCAGTAGAGAAGTTCAATAGTATGATTGAATATACTAAATATGACATTGGTAATCAATTTTTTGAATATGCCAATAGAAATGAAGATATCGAAACTACATTGCAAAATATTTCAATTGACTATAGAGAATATGAAAATGATTTGTTCAAAATCAAAGTCAAACAAGAGATGACCGTTGCTCCTTTGCGAGTGTTGGAAATATAACTGAGAGGGGGGGGGTGAATCAATTATGTATATAAGCTTGAAAATTTTCCTGTTCTTTTTATTTTTCTTTCTAGATTATTATTTAATGTGTTGTTGATAACTTAACATGCATAGATATACAATATTTGATCAACCACATAGAATACAAAGAGACACTGATTTTCACGAGGAAATCCATAAAGGGAGAAAACCTCTTCTTCTTAGGATGTCAATCAATCTCCAACTTTCATGTACATCGCAGTCTTTGAGCACCAACTCAAATATGAGGCTGCAACCTATGATAACAAACTACAACTTGCAGAGAGCACCAAATATTAGATTTATCTAGCACTAACTAGATGGAAGCACCAACTCCCAAGTTTCTATAGCACCAACTAGATGGAAGCACCAACTCCCAGGTTTCTGTAGAACCAACTAGATGGAAGCACCAACTCCCTTAATATCTTCTAGCACAAAATAGAATTTAGAGGACTACAGTCCTCCCTAGCACCATCCTACCACCCTGATTGAACCTTACAAAACTTTACTTACTTGCTCTGTCTCTGATATGGTCTGTTACAACTCCATGTCTCCTCTGCCTTCTTCAGCTTGTATCCTCTGTTCTGGTTCTGCCTCTTTCTTCTTCTATGATCTACTCTCTTTCCTCTTGTTCTCACCACCACACCTTGTTCAACTTCTCTTCTTCCTTTTTTTTTTCTTTGTGCTACATCTGCATCCTCTTAACTGCACCACTGATCTCACCTTCAGGTTATGCACTGCGTCTCCTCCTAACCACATGCATAAATATCGAAAAAACACACTATCTTCTATGTTCTGCATGTCTTTCTCACATCGAGTCCTCTACCTGATCATCATTCAAACTCTTCATATTCTCTGGAGGTTATGCTAAATTTTTTCATCATCAGTGGCTGTTATCCAAATATTCTTTGGATTCTCTGGCAGTTATCCTAAACCTGTTCATCACTAGCGGCCCTTATCCTAAGATTATTTGGCTTCTTTGGGAGTCACAATTCTTCATCTTCTCTCACAGTTACAGTCAGTCATTTTTGGCTTCTTTGGCTTTTAAGCCCCTTCCTTCACGTGACCATAGGTGGTGACCATACGCCTATCCAAAGAGCACTTTGTGATCTCGGTCTAGTGAGTGTTAGCTCCTTCTTTCGATATGAACTTGGGTGATAATATCATGTGACCATGGGATTGCGAGCGTGACTAAAGGCGGTTTGAGGGCAACCCGCTTTTCACCCTGCAATTCACTACAGAGCTCCATGTATGCCTCTGGTGATACCATGGTTTTGATTGTGGCCCGCTCAAGAAAAATTAAGACCCGAGCATGTTTTGGCCCCATAATTGAGCATGACCATTGATCTCCAATCCCTTGGTGATGCCACTCGATCAATGACTACTATATACCTTCCTTTCCTCCTTCCACACGTGATCCCAGATCTCCACGATTTGTTGACACGTAGCTCCCTTACAAATCAATGACTACAATTTATTTCATGATCTGGGCTTTGAGAGTTTCAAATCTCAAATCCTTGTTTCCTCTATACGTCAATATTCTGGAGTTGATGATGTGCAGACACTTGTCCTCCTTAATCCAACGACTATCCTCCACTCTGGGACTTCGTCCTTCGACAATTTCAAACCTTTCTCCTTCGCGTTTTCTTGGAGTAGTTTCCCTCGGAGTCAACAATCTATTGACATGTACCCTCCTGCATGATCAATGATCATAAGTGACTTCGTCCCTTCCGGAATTTTAGGTTGATCGCTGCTTCATTCTCCTCTAGAGTGGTCACCTGCTAAATAAGTCATAGGTGGTGGAGGTCGCTTGCTGTCATTTAACACTTCCGGTTACATTGTCCTTCCACTGTAATAGATCAATGGTTGAGAATGCACCCAAAGTGATCTTCATATCAGACGACTCGTATCCACTTAAGGACTTCGATATTTGGGATTTCGGGACTATGTCCATCGTGACTTCATCTCTTTGGCCCTTCGACACTTTGACCCTTCATGAATTCAGTCATTCGACACTTCGGCTCTTTGGCACTTCACGACTTCGGTCCTTCGGCACTTTAGCTCTTTGCAACTTCGGCCCTTCGCAACTTCGGTCTTCGGGACTTTAGATATTTTTTCATTTGTTGGTGGTGAAACTCCCGAAGTAAATCTCCCAGAGTGACATAACATTACACATGCCACCTGTTGACCTGGAACGGGCTGAGTGGTTGCCACATGTCACTCGCTGACCTGGTCTACCACTTGTCCTTGCTGACGTGGTCTACCACATGTCCTTGCTATCATGGTCTACCACATGTCCTTGCTAATATGGTCTACCACATGTCCTTGCTGAGGTGGTATGCCACATGTCCTTGAATCAGATGGTTGAGGCTTACTTCGGGTCTTTACTCGGAGTCCACAGGCTTACGCCACGTCTTTTCTGGATCAGATATCCTAGATTCACTTTGGATGATCTGACGCTTGAGATATTCTTCAGATGATCTGACGACTAAGATCTACTTCAGATGATCTGGCAGTCGAGAATTTATTTTGGCTCTTCATATATCCAGGCTTTGGGAATTTAAAATCTCAAATTGAAACTCTTGAAGTGATTTCTCTGGAGCTCACGATCCTTTGCCACGTATCCCTTTGGATTTGACGGTTGAAATGCACTCTATCTCTCCTGACATGTATCTCCCGATGATCAACAAACCATATTATCCTCTTGGTGATGAACGATCTCAAATTACTTCGGGACTTCAAATCTTTGGCAAGCTCCCTCACCTGTGTGTGCAAATCACTAAGGCGCGCATACTTTGATTTGATCAGACAGTTGTTGGTCCTTTGGATTGGTGATCCAACGACCACTGTCTCTCTTCCTCCTGAGCTTTTGATCTCTCCGACTTAGAAGGTTTTCTAAGTGTTCAAGGGTCTTGACCTTTGCTCCTCTTGCGAGTCCGTCTCTTGGACCTCGTCTACACTTCTAGAAAGTGCTATCTCTTCTTCTCTCTCAAATTCTTAAAGAGTCACTTCGACACTTATCCGAATTGTGGATTTGTGCACTCCTTGCATATCCTCTGAAGTCTGAATCTTCGAAATCTCATCGCTGATTTCCTGTTTTCCATCGTCGCTACTATTCTTGCAATCAATGACATGTTAGCCTCTTTCACATATACAATCATTAAGTCTTAGTATACCACTTTTGTATATTTTACATACTAGAATATAGTTGTTATCCTAAGTGTGTTTCTAGATTCCTATATTTCCTCATCCTACCTTATCCCTCGATGTGGTGTCGATGTGAGAACAATTGAGGTGGTTTCATTATTGTATTATATATTTGTATCATTAAGATGAATACAATGTTGAGAATTATGGATTGAAGTCTTTTCCGACAATCTTCTTCACATATACAATCATTAAGTCTTAGTATACCACTTTTGAGAATTATGGATTGAAGTCTTTTTCGACAATCTTCAATTGGTATCAGAGGTTCTTTTTTATTAAGGGTCTGTTAGTCTTGAGTTCCATGGTAGTCTTCAATGGGAGGTGAGGTGCAACAACATCATGTAGCAAAATAAGTGCAAATTGGAACACGAGCTACATCATCTAGGAAATAGATATGGGGGAAATCAAATATGGTTTGGTTGTTTAAGTTTTGTGCTGCTTTCAGTGAGAAAGATGGATCTGATCGTTGATGACTCCACAAGTGATGATTGAAGAGAAAGCAACCTGAATGCCTACATCAACAAATTGTAGATCTATAATCTTATGCGTAATGGAAATAAAGAGTGTGAAAGAAAATTGTAGCTCATGCTATTGTTGTTAATATATCATTGGGCTTGATCTGGGCTCAACGTATTGCGATTCATCCAGTCGTGATCCACTCATTATAAAAAATGACCTACATCAACCTACATCGCTTCCCATCATATAGACAAAATAACAAGAGATGAATTTTCCAACCGAAACTTGACAGTTAAGCTCACAATTCGTGATCTGGACAACCAACGATGCATATCTACCTAATAACTAGAGGTAAGATCTATTAAGCATTAAGAATAATCTATATGCATAGATAATTTTATGCAAATCCTAGATCTGTAGATTATTCACAAAGTTAAGATAGATTTGATGACTTGGACTGTGGATTTAAATTGGCAAAGATTGTTTAATTTTCTAGTAATAATGTACTGGGTAGATCTGATCCAGATTAGTTCATTTGTCGATTTTCTGTTATTTTCATGAAATTGTGAGAATGCATATATGCATTTGTAGCTGTGATGTCTATATCTCTTCTATTGTTTCTTAAATTGATCGCTATGGAGGACTGGCAATAGATCTCAGGGTTTTAGGCATGCCATCTTGTTGTCTGTCCAATCTATTTCTCCCATTACTGCCTGTCCATGGCGCCCATTATCTCTTGATGTCTGGTCATGATCAGTATATCCTTGCTCTCAGGACCGATATGAAGCTACTCACTTAGCATTCTGGGGTCCCTTGAATCAAAAATTTCCCACATGTTCAATGAAGGCGCGATTTCACCATGAGATTGAACAAGTTTCTTGTTTATAAAATATCTATTGTAGATCTAGATCTCATTGTGTAAATATGTTGTAGATTTTTTATGAATACAAAAACCGCACAAGGTATTGTGCTAGCATGTGAAGTTTCAACCAACTTCTCAACAAAATTCATTATCAATTTTCCATATCTCATCACCTACTACCATGCACATGCAGAGAAAAGTGGAAGATCCCACCTGCCATTGACATGTTGAATGCAAAATGTATTCAAGACCCAACAAATCACATCAATATTAAATTATTTTGTGAACTCTTAGTGTCCAAATCGTGCAAACCCTCATTCAACGTGTATAAACCTATTTACATGCACGATATTCACATTTTTTAGCCGACTATCCGAGTTCCTATTTTGGTTTTTTCGAGATTCAAATATTGTAAAGAGAGGAGGTATACTGCGTTAAATTTTCTGTCTTTATATACAAATTTGTGTGCAATATTTTAGTAAATGTAGTATCTCCAACAACGATGCAATAACCAACTATGCAATCTCCAACAATGGATCAATGCGACAACAATTGTGTTATTATCCAATAGAAGATTCAATGCCTCCTTAATGATATTATCCATAGATATTAAAGTCCCACATCTTCTTTCAATTCAAGGGATTATTGTTCTTGATCTTTCATCGAAAACAAAATTGCTCTTTAGTTTTAAGAGATAATTGTATTTGGGCAATGTGACAAGAAGACATCTCAATAAAATAAAATGTTTTTGTTTCGTGTCCTATATCTGCCCAAAATTGAATAAGGGGATTTGAGGTACACCTTGTGTAGTGTGAGTTGGTAATATTTTCATGGTTGTCTTATGAGCTAGTTTACGTCTAGTTTTGACGTTATCCCACATACATGGAGTACAAAGAAGGTTAATGAAATAAGCACACAGTTAATGCCAGTGAAGCACATAAATTCAAGCACAATCAAAGCTCTCAATTAAGAAGAAATGAAGATAATAAATTGGAAATCACATCTACATTGGACACATCAAGCTCATAATCAAGGACTTAAAGCATCGTCAAATTTGAAGATCAACTCAACTTTAAAATCGACATTTATTGTAAACTTGCAAACAATATTTTTTTGTAAGTAATCAAGATCAACTATAATTATTTTGTAAGTGTCCAATAAAATCAAGTTAAATTTCTTTGTAATTGGGTGCATTCTCAGTTGAGCCTGACACCCAAGATTCATTGTAATTTTGAGTCGAAATTGACAAGGTTGAGTAGTTTAACTCAAATCATTGTAAAACATCACAAGTTTTTGGATAAATTTTCGGTGGTAACCGATATCCTCAACTTCTTGGAAGAAAGAAATAAAACTTCAAGTGAGCGAGTACAAGCGAGAGTGAAACAAATTCAAGCGAGTGAGAAAAGTAAGTGAACAATAAGTTCAAGCGAGAATGTTCAAATGGAGCGAAGTTGTGAATTATTAGAGTTTCTGTACACTCTAATAAACACCACTATAGAAAACACAATGATATTGAAAAAAACAACTCTTCAATCAGTGTTAAGTTGTTTGCAAGTCACACAAGCTAAATTTACACTTCTACAAGAACAATCCCATCTATTGAATGATGAGTTGATAGAACTCAAAAGTCAACAACCAGTGAAGATTTCTGAACTGGTTTTTGTTCAGAACAACCCTCTCTATGATGATGATGATGATTTCGATCAACAATCAGTGAAGGAACAAATCAACAAGCCAACTTCAGAAGCAAATTCCAATAAAAATGAATTGCAAGCAGAAGATGCCAAAGAAAAAAGTGATACAACAAGTATAAGTGAAAGTAAATGTGAATGTGGAAAAACCATGTGAAAGACAAATTGTATAAATATACATCATGAAATCTCATTTTGAATCATAACTCTCCCATTGTGAAGAGCTAAGGATTGAAATTTTCGCTACCCTTGCATATTTTTATTATCTTGTGCTATGGTATGATTTTTATTTGGTTATGGAATTGATGATGATGATGTGCTAGCTCTTGGAGGTCATTTTCCAACTATTGTGGTGGTTATCTTGGCATGTTATGGTTTATCATGTTGCTATTGGATTGGTAGGACATTTTACATATTGTTATCATTTGTAATTCAAGATCAAGGTTAATTTTTCTAAATCTAGGTAGGGAGTAAAATTGCATACACCCCTACTTTATCTCTACCATAAATTTTAAGCATAGAATTAGTGTTTGCAAGGGTTTGCTAAGGAAGTATAAGTACATACACCCCTTAGTTTTAAACCCTATTTAGGTTACTTGCCTTAGGGAATAAGATAATTTATACCCCTAAGGATGTAGAAGCTTTAGATATTTTATTTTCACCCCACTAACCCATAATCAAAGACATTATTCGTTGCATTGGATAAATAATAAGTTCCATTGGTAAACGTGAAAAGTATGTGTTTTGAAGTTCTTCCACCTAGAGATTGTTGCTTGAGCCCTAGGCTATCTTGCCTCATTGAGGCGTCCTCTTTCACCCATTAAAAATTGTTTATGTTACAAAAGTAACCTACATCCATTAGGGATGCATAAATATAACCCTATAACCCTAGCTAACTCTTAAAATAACCCTAGAAAGCAGCTATAACTTTGCCCTAGCAAGCTACTAACCCTAGCGCACCTCTTGAGCTAGTTTTAAGTGATTTTCATTAGCTTATTTTTCTGGTATAAATATTGGTTTTATACAACCATAAGTATTCTAAATGTCACTTCATTTAGAGTTTTTTTACAACCTTGATTTTGTGCTAAAGTCTTACTATATCATTTTTTAGTTAAACTATTTTTTACTAGCTTGTCTTGTGCTTATTCAATTGGAATTTTAGCACCTATTTTACATATCTTGTTATATTTTATAGGTTGATATATATCATTGATTATTTATTCAATTAGGGCCAACAAGATTAAATTTCTTTTCCATCTAACATATTGCAAGTATACTTGGTTTTCATTGTGTCTCGGGCATGTATCTTACTCTCGGCAGGTCACTCATATCATTTGGAAACCCTTAAAATTTCCCAAGAATCTTTTCTTAGTTCCTTCTACCATTCATAATTGACATTTAGGGGAATCCATCCATACATCTCATTTTTCATCTCAATCCCCCCTAGGTTCATCGACATTCCCCCCTTGAGGTGACTACCTCACCTCTAAAGTGATGGGAACACCTGTCTAAGGTGACAATGGGTAGGTTCTCTCCTATTTTTCACCATTTTGGTGGTTGGTTCAAGCTTTTCCCAACCTACAACCTATGCGATAACATTGTCGAGACCCATTCCTCTTTACCCCATAGTAATGTTTAGAGGGTTTGATGGAGATATTACACACACCTAGAATATTTTTTCCTTATTTTCCTATGTTTATTAGTAATTATTGATGGTATCCTAATTTTTAGGAACCTCTCCTACATTCTAGGAGAATATTCTCTTCAGTTGACTAGCAGAGTGGAGTCATTCATGGTAACTTTGGTTTTATCACCAAGTAACCTCAGGATCATCATTAGTAATTCACACTTACCTTGGGATAATCACTAGTAATTCACACTTACCTTGGTATCTTCACTAGGAAGGCACATTCCTTATGCATGTTTGATCTCCTCCTCATTTCACTTGGGTATGTCCATTTAACTGAATACTTCATGACTAGTTGACTAGGACTAGGTGGCAACTAACTCCCATAACGACCTCAGTGT
>ML807736.1:75959-87649 GCA_009831015.1 Picea engelmannii | reverse complement strand
TGGATTTGAACTTGTGACCTCTTAGGAGGAAACCATCCATAGGAAAGTTTTGATGGTGTTGTATATAGAAACCACCCATATGAAGGAATTCATAGGAAGATGAAATGTGAATAAGCGGTTGGTGAAGGAGGAATGACAACTATGTAGGTATAATTTTGATTTATTATGTTCAAGGGATTTTAGGAAAGAATTTCCTTAGCCATAATTTAACATTTAAAGTGATATTATTATGTGTTTTGAATGCATTCATTGAAATTATTTACCATTTGGTATGGTAAATTTTGAAGGACTATGATATTTATAAAAGTTATTTAACTGTAGAATACATTTATATGACATAATAACATGTGAGAAATGTGTTGGTTATGGGTTAATAACCAAAGAAATAAGGGAGAATAAACATGTTATATAAAGGAATTCCAAACAAAATTAGTCACATGTAAGGCGATGACATGATTGGATATGGAAAGGCTATGGTGCCACACAAGGATTCGATAGTATTACTACTATAATTGATGTTTGGACTGCAATCTTTTATCCAAAATTGAAGAGCATCAAATGATTGTATTTTTGGTGTTTTGTTTGAGTTGAAAAAGAAGGTATCCAAATAGTCATGCAAGTAATTATGAAGTGTGTGGATGATGTGTTGAGGCATTGGCTAGACCTTGCATTTCACAATGATGTGATGCATGACTTAGAACAAGGACATTTTGAAATCCATACAAAGGTGAATTGAATAGGCATGCATGATTAAGTTATGAAAGTGTGCAAGTGGTAGAGTTGCACACATGCATGCTAAGATAGAGATGTTTATACTTAAAGGAATTATTGAATGCATGCATATATTATATTGCAAAGAAATGAATATGATAACAACTGAAATGATGTGTTTATTACTAACTATTGAAGTTGAAAGTTGCAAGTTAAAATAGTTACACATTGATGGATTACAAAAAATATTTGTTAGGGGAACAAATTAATGAAAATATTAATGGCTAGAAAAAAGAAAATATTTGATGATAATACATGTGTAGATAATGATGGGTTCATTCTAGTTAATAGTTGTATTAATGTAAGTGATTGAATTGTTAGCTATAAAACGTTTTGAGATAATTTTTGTGAATTTTTGTAATTGTTTCTATTATAATATATATTTTATATGAGATACTGACAGTTTGTTTGGTTGAGTGTTGTTGGAGAAGAAATTTTTGGGAGAACAATGAGACAAATGAGGTATATTGGACCAAGAAGGAGAGAGAACCATATTTTGAGGAAAAAAATAACGCGTGGTAGGATTTTTGGAAATCCGGTGCAGATGCGGACAAACCTATACATGTTAGGAATAGGGTTTTGGAATGTATTGTAATGGTTTTTAAACCATTTTTATAGTATAAATAGAAGTGGTCTAAGGTATATTGAGGAATCCATATATCCTTTGGTGTGTGTGACTTCTTGCATGAAGAAAATACTTGGAGAACCTTTTTGAGTCTGAATTTTGTATGGTTGAGAGTTGCAAATCTTAGATGTAGTCAATCTAGAGATGTAACCGAGGGTCAGGTCGCAAGATATGGATCTTGGTGGAACACTAGTTAGCCTCACTACTCTCTATTATCCTATGATGTAATGTATGCATTGTCTTTTTGATGAATAAGAAAGAATTTGAAAATCTTTGTGGACATATCCCTAGGGGGGATGAACCACGATAAATATCTATGTGCAATGTGTTTGAATGTATTTACTATTTATAGATTTATGATTAAATGGTTAGATAGATAAATGAATGGTTTTACTTATACCATGCACTAGAATAGATATGAATAATGAATATTATGAGTCAATGAATGAATGGATATTATGAATATTGTAATATAATGCATTGTTAAGTAGAAATATAAGTAAAAGGAACATCCCCCAATCCCTTCCATGACTGCAGATACCGACGTCCTGCAGTCACCCATAAACCATCTCGGGTGAGACTCCATTGTGCACTCTATGTGTGGTGTAGCCTTCTAGTTTACCAGAAGGGCTGATGGTGAAAAGGTTTTTTTTGGAGAACTAAGGTAGAACCCATGTCAACCCATACGTCCAACAAATGGTTATGTTGTCAGCTAGAACTTAGAAGGAGATCCAGGAAGGGTTTTAGTGAAGAAGATGTAGTGATAGAGAGGGATGTTCAGGCCATGGAATCCTGTGAAGAAAGATATTGAAATATTTTTAGAGACAAAGCAGTTGGAGTTTGCATAGAAATATAATAAGGGTTCCAGGTGTACATCGCACTAGTACCTGCAGAGGTATGTGTTTACTAATTTACATGAAGCATATTTCTATTATTTTCTAAACTTTTTACAAGAGTGGATATTGAGGTTGAAAGATACCCATCTAACTAATCGGATTAGGTCAGTAGTCTTGACTTCTAAAAATATTGCACGGTTGGAAAGGGTTAATAAAACATTCACAGACACAGTGGATTTCTAGTTAGACAACATTACTGTGAGGTTTATCATTGAGTTTGTAGTAGATACAAAAAACACATATATTGATGTAGAGAATTATTTCTTGAGGGGACCCATAGGGAGGTACATCAAGTCACTCTACACATCAATCAAGATCTTATTACATGATAAAGGCATGATGACCATGGAATCATACATCGAAATCACTCTATGTGCATGGGGGATATGGGAGAAGCACTAAGGACGATCTGAGAAATGGAGAAGGGTCTAGAGAGTATCCAGAAGAAGGAAGAAATGGATCCCATCATGATGGATGATGAATAGACTAGGGAAATCATAAGGAGTGTAGGTGTGACGCATAGTCGACAACCCTACCAATATAATATGAATAGAAAGAAGAGGGTTGTAGTAGAGTGCGAGGGCTTGGACAATGATGAGGAAGAGGTAGAGGATCTCCACACCACGGGGAAAATTGAGGATATATTGTGTGCCAAATATGAGAGGAAAACCATAGGTCATGGGTCCAACACAGAAGAAGCTTCTCCATTCCAGATATGAATTAGTGTGGAATCCACAACCCCATATGCGACTACGAAAACTGAAGAAGAAAAATAGGTTAACCAACAAGTCATTAGTGGTAGAATAATTTTTACAGGATGTGGGTCCAGTGAAAACTTAAGAAGAAGTATAAGTTCATCAAATAGAAGTCAATTATCTACATCGCATGGAGGTGGTAGTTCAAAAAATTTCACAATGGAAGGACAAGATCCAAGTATTAGGTTACTGGAGTTCCTAGGGGATGCATCAAATGACCCAGAAAAAAAATTGTTCATTTGTGAGAAGATATGGACAACAAATCATATTACAAATGAGGATACAAAGGTTGTGTAGTTGGAAATCACATTCAAAGACCACACATTATACTGGTACATGTGTCTCTCAACAATTAATCCAACAGGAACTTGTACAATTGTAGCATATGTGAAGAGGTAGTTAATAAATGAATTTCATAAGCCAAGTTTGAAAGACCAATTTATGAATGAAATGATAAAGATCCAGTAGAAACCATGAGAATCATTATGGGAAGTGGACCAGAAATTCAAGAGGCTAAAAGGTAAGTTAAAGTAAATTATTATTGATACACAACATATAAATTTGTTTCTTAATTCTTTGTTTCCACACTTGAAGTATCCTTTGAGACAACATAAATTCCAAAGTTAGAGTGAGGCCCTGCAAGCATATTTATAGCTAGAGGAAAACCAATACAAGCATACAGATCCAGTTGTGGAAAAGCTAAAGCAATATTTGAAGAACTCAACATTCCAGTTGAATTAGAAAAAATGAAAGGAGAAAAGAGAAGATGTCTAGCATAAAATGTGCAAGACAAAAGGTCATCACAAGAATGAGTGTCCATTATTTTCGCAGTATATTGGAGTGGGTATTCCAAACCCTTTAGCTTCAGGAGGACCATGGTGTGAGATTTGAAAAATACATGGGAATGATCCCTATCACTGATGTATAATGCAGAAGTATGAGACAGTACCGAAGATAACATTTTGTAACTTTTGTAAGTTAGTTGGAAACAAAGACAAGGATTGTAGAACCTTAGAGATGTTGAAAGAAAGGATTGTAGATACATACAGGGTGTAGGATGAACATGTAACATGACAATTTGTGCATCAACCATATTATAACACTGCATAGCAGCCATAGTATAATTCTACGTAGTAGTTTGCAACAAAACCATAGTATAATATGCAATAGTTTCAAGGTCAACAACAGTATAATCATGCACAACAATGCACAACACCACAACAATACAATAACCTGCAACCATAGTATCATCAAGGACCTTAGTATAAGACACTGCATGGAGATAATCATGGAAACAAAGAAGGATTCAGAGGAGGAGGTCATGGAGGAAGAGGATTTGGAGGAGGTCGAGGAACAATAGTGTGTCATAATTGTCAGAAACTAGGCAACTATACAAGAGATTTCCCATAGCCACCTACGACATGTATGTAATTTCATGCAACAAACCATGAAACAAAAGATTGTCCTATAGTTTTGATAAAGATACATGACAAGAGGAACTGGACTAATCAGAATGTGCAATGGATTGGGGTAGAAAATATTGAAGAAGACGGGTAGAACATTAACATAGTGACTAGAGGTGGATATAGGTTAGGAGAAGATGCAACCAAGAAGGATCAGGACCAGTACTAGTGGGTTAAGAAGAATACAACGCCTGAAAAGAAGTTTGATGCACACAAAGAGAAAGAGATATTCAAGGAAGCTAGATAGGATATCTTGAAGGAAAATATTGTGTCCACTTCAGGAAAGAAACCAGTAGATGGGATACCATTCTATGAGATGCCATCATTATTTGATCAGACTAATTAAGAGAAGTCTCCATATCATGTAAGTAACTTCAGAAACTTTTTGGGATCTTGTGTCAAATTGTTGAGTGATAAAACTTCGTTACAAGTATTGCAAAATTTGTTAGAAAAATGTAATCCTTGGAAAGAATGGGTAAAAAGAGTAAATCAGGTCTGAAATAAGAGAAGAACCAATAGGGAATTTAGATTGAATGCTAAAATAGGATATTTCAACATGGGGGATATTATACTAGACTTAGGATATGAAGACAATGTCCTACCAAAGAAGACTTGGGAAGTTATGGGAGAAACAAAATTAGTGTATTCATCTATTCAGTTGAAGTTGGAAAATTAGCACAAAGTGGTTCTCATTTGTAGGTTGAAGGGGATTCCAGTAGATCTAGATTATGTGCACACCATGGCTGATTTTGAAGTCATTTACATAATGGACAACACTTCTCCATATCCAACACTATTGGGTCTGGATTGGGCCTTTGATAACTAGGATATTATCAATTTGAAGACAAGGAAAATGATACTTGAGTCTAGAGAATACAAATTTATTGCACCATTGGATCCCTCAGAAGGAGGTAGGTATGTGGAACCTGCAACGAATAATATTCTTACACAATATGTAAATCATCTATACAGAACTACCACATGTGAAGAGGATTATATCAACCCAACTGCATATGGCATGCTTAGTTCGAGCAGTATTAGTTCTTGTGCTTCATACTCTGACACAGGACTGGAAAAATAACAACAACGACTACATGCATTATCTCCCAGGAGGTGTTCTAGAATGACGCACACACTGAGATGGGTTGGTATAGAGGTAAGAGAACTTCCTACTTTTTATGTCTTGAATGATTTAGAATATTTTTTAATAAAGTATGATGTATAGGTTATGGAAAATTAGAGATTACCAGCATTATATATTTCTTTAAAATCTACACCTGCAAGATGCTGGGGTACACACAAGGCAAAGATCAACAATTGGTTTCAGTGAAAAGGTTATTATGCATCAGATTCAGCACAGAACAAAGGTATAAATATGAGGAGAAATATGATGGATTTGGAAAACCTCAAGAACATGTAGAGAGGTGCATGGTTCAATGGAGATTAGTACCACCAAAAGAATGGCCACACGGTTTTATTCACACACTAGAAGGAATTTCAAAGAACTGTTACACAGAACATGAACAACATGAAGAAACTGCTAACTGGGAAGAGATACAACAAAACTTTGTCGTTACATTTTCCTTTGAGCGTGATATTACATAGATTGATATATCGTTGAAAGTGGTAAGAGATGGGATATTTGAAGAAACAAAGTTTGAAATCGCCCCAGCATATTAGAAACATGATAGACAGACAGTTAAACAATTGCTAAACTTTTATCACATCGCAAAAGCAGAAGAACCGACAGAAGATAATCCACACAATATACAAATCCCAAAAGTAGAAGGTGAAAGGGAAGTATAAGGTCCCAAAATGATTTCATAATATTATGTTGCACCATTAAATATTAATAAGGTCAACATTGGAACTACATCAAATCCAAAGATGGCCAATATTGGAGACTATTGGGATAATCAGACAGTAGAAAGGATCACAAAATTACTGTACAAATAGAGTGACTTATTCCCAACAACATTCTCATAGATGAAGGGGTTAGCAGGAGATCTAGGAGAGATGAAGATACATTTAAAGCCAGAATCCAGACCTATCAGACAGAGGCCTTACATATTGAATCCAATATACAAAGAAATGGCGAAGACAAAAATTGACAAGATGATAGAAGTTGGTGTCATAGAACTTGTAGAAGAGCCAAAATGGATGAATCCTATGGTGATGTAGGAAAATAAGCAAGGAGGAATTAGGATTTCTGTATATTTGAGAAAATTTAATGATGATTTCCTACATGATCCTTTTCCTACCCCATTTACAGATGACATCTTGGATAATATAGGGGGGCAAGAAGCTTATTCTTTTATAGATGGATTTTCAGGTTATTATCAGATAAGGATTGCACCTAAATATAGACACAAGACAACATTTTCTACAAAGTGGGGCTCATATTGGTATACAATTATTCCATTTGGATTGAAGAATGCACCATCAATTGTTTCAAGGTTAGTAGTAGCATCTTTTAAGGATTTTATTCACAATGTTTTGGAGGTTTACTTGGATTATTGGACAGTGTTCAGTTTATTGAAGGATCATGTTGAAGTATTAAGGCCGAAGTTGATAGATGTAGACAATGTAAGATATCATTAAATATTAAGAAATGTATTTTCAACGCACATTTTTAGATTTTGTTAGGAAATGTGGTGTGTAAGCAGGGTATGTTGGTTGATCCTACTAAAATTGTTGTTATAGTTAACTTACCACCACCAAAGTCAGTGCACCAGTTGAAGAGTACATTGGGCTATACATGATATTATAGGAAGTTCATTAGAGGATATGCATAGATTACTATGCCAATGGAGAAGTAGTTGAATAAGGACAATAAGTATCTATGGAACGAGGAATGCCAACAAAGTTTTTGATATTTTGAAGGAAAAGATGGTTACTGCACCGATTTTAGTCTTTCTAGATTGGATAAAATAATTTCATGTGCATGTGGATGCATTTGCAATAGCACTAGGAGAAATATTAACCCATCCAAGAGAAGGTGATATAGATCACCCTATTGCATTTGCAAGAAGAAAGTTATCAGATTCAGAACATAACTATAACACTATAGAAAAGGAAGGATTAGTTATGGTATATGCTTTGTAGAAATACAAACATTATTTGTTAGGGAAACATTTAAATAAGTTTACAGATCATTCATCTCTAAGATATTTAGTTAATAAACCAGTGTTGGGGAGAAGGATATGTACATGGATACTCTTGTTTCAATAATTTGACTTTGAAGTTGTGGTGAATCTTGGAAGATTGAATGCAAAACCAAATCACTTATCCAGGATAACTAATGGAGAAGAACCTAGTAACTTGGAAGGCAACTTTCCAGATGCACAATTGTTTTTAGTACAAATAGTTGATGAGTATTTTGTTAAAATTATTGAGTTTTTGAGTACAGGATTTGCACCAAGAGAATTTACCACTGCATAGAAGAAAAAATTGGTGGTCAGAGCTACAAATTATCAGTTGATTCCAGGTCATTTATACAAACTAGGAGAAGACAACATCTTGAGAATATGTGTGATGGATCATGAAAGACCCATTATTTTGGTAGAGGTGCATGAAGGAATTGGAGGAGGGCATTATGCAAGAAAAGATACTACACAGAAGGTATTGTGCATAGAATTATGCTAGAAAATAGTTCACAAGGATTCAAAGGAATATTGTCAGAAGTTTGATGTTTGTTAAAGAGTTGGGAAGCCATCCAAAAGGGATGAGATGCCACTAAGACCACATGTTACTTTACAAGTGTTTGATAAATGGGTGATATATTTTGTAGGTCCAATTAATCCACCAACAAGAATATTAGGGGTCAAATACATTATTACAACGACATAATACTTGACCAGATGGGCTGAGGCATCACCAGTAAAGGATTGCATCACAGAGACAAAAACACACTTTTTATTTGAATATGTAGTGACAAGGTTTTGATGTCCAATAATATTGATGAGTGATCAACAGACTCACTTCATCAACAGTAAAATTGAGGCAATGCTTGAATAGTTTAAAATAAACCAACATATGAGTACTTCTTATCACCCTCAAGAAAATGGAACAGTGGAAGCCTCACTCATAAACATAGATGATTGGGATTTGAAGCTACCATAAGTACTTTAGGCTTATAGAACTACTTGAAGGAATCTAGAAAGGAAGACACCCTTTAGATTGATGTATGGACAATAGGCAATAGTTCCCTTAGATTATTTGATACCAAGTATGCACATTTCAACAATTACAGATATGACACAAAGAAGTGCATTACATGAAAGATTGGCTCAGCTGGTGGAATTAGAAGAGGATAGAATCATGGTAGGTTTTCATCAAGAGGTACAAAAATCAAAGGATAAAGCATGGCATGATAGAAATATCAAGAAGAAGAAGTTTAAGGAAGGATATATGGTTCTCCTCTATGACAACAAGTATTTGCAACACCCAGGAAATATTAGAATGCATTGGCTAGGGACATATCATATAAAGTCATTCACAAATGGAGGTGTTGTACAACTACAAGACTTAGCAAGAAAGAAATTTCAAGGAGTGGTGAATGGTAGTTGACTGAAACTATATAAGGACAATCGACCCACTAACCTTCAGTAGTTGTAGCGCAACAAGTAGACTTGTACATATTGTAAATAGTAGTAGTTAAAAGAATAAAAAGGAAGATAAAAGTAGAAAAATGAATAAAAATCCAAAAAGAAAAATTGGTGCGACATGATTCATAACACTGTGCATAGGAAAATTAAATCACATCGTGCAGGAAAATTGGGAATAGATGGGAAAAAGGAAAATAATAACCGGAAAACTGAAAAAGTAGCTATAAAAAAGGGAAAATCTCAGACAAGTCCAAAACTTAGATTTTTTTTAGAAATAGGGAACTTGAGAGCACGAACAGAGGGTGATTGAGAAAGAGAGACAAGAATTCACATGTAAGGAAAGTAATATGGAACCCTTGAAGGTTGGCGCTCCCAGACGATTTGTAATAGTGACCCAACAATCAAGAAGGAAGAAGGAAAGAATGGCAGCACCATATAAGTTTTTGGAGCTAGAGGATGTTACGATGTCAGAGATAGAATCTATCATTCCAACCAGGATAGAAGAAGAAATATAAACCACAGAACAAGTGCAAGAGGGTTAGAGCATGGAAAATCCTAACGACAGGGAAAACCTTAATCCTGAAAACCCTACAGAAGCGAAGGAAATGGACAAACAGAAATAGAAAGTCGTCATAGAAGAAGTCATGGTCGAAGATATTATAGGCCAACAAGAGATAGAGGGAGAATAAGAATAAGAATTCGAGGATGAATATGTAGAAGAAAAACTAGTTGTGGAATAGAAGAGGAAAGCATCGGGAATAATAGAAATCACTTTACCTTATCTCCTTAACATTGTAGTTGCAGTGGAAGACATGCTAGGAAAGGTGTTGAAGTTAAAATATGAAGATCATGATGTAACATATACAAAAAAGTTTGATTAGATTGTGTATGAATCTTACTTGGAGAATAGGGGGGCTCTAGGACCCTTAGGAAAACCCATTTTAGAGCCCAAACAATGGATCATAGGTCTATACATCTCATGAATTATGAATTTGCTAGACATACCACATTTTGGGTGTGGTAAAAATGTAAGCGTCTATGCGAATAAACTGCTAGAAAGGGTACATGAAGGTATCATGTGGATGGATAGGTCGGTCCCTATAGATGTAGGTCTCATATCCAAGATTGCAAGGTTTCCTACTAATGGTGTAAAACCAGAAGACTACTTGGAGAACAAGGCAAGGGATAGAGAAATTGTATAAGAAGTTAAAGCACAGTTTGGGAGAAATATGGGAACTAGGGGCATAATCATAAAGGAAATCAACAACCTTGCAATGAATTTTGTCACCAATCCAATGTCTTGCAAAATTTTGAGGAAGTGTAGAAAGGAAGAGGCCTCAACAAGAGTTATAGTAGTAGTTGCGCAGTGCGCAAAGGGTGTAGTATTCAACTGGGCACCATATTTGTTGAACCAGTTTTTGATAGATTTTAGGGATGCATAGGATAATGGGACAAAATTCCATTATTTCCTAGTTATTGGTACAGATAGCTTTAATAGGTTGGAAAGAGCCCAAATTTTTATCTTTTCTGGAAAAAAAAGGGAAATGTTGTGCAGCGCAGTATGAAACCTTATGGCAAGAAAAAGACAATAAGAACCAACAAGCAAACAACATAGTATTTGCAATGTTCCTAGAAGATATGAAGTAGAAGACAACTAATATCTAGAGGATTCCAATTGAAGTAGTCCAGGAAAATGAAGGGATTCTGAACTTTAAAGATTCAATACATCATATGTGGATTTGGGCCAAAAGGGATCCAAAGAAGAAGTGGTTAGAAATGAGGTATTGCACATTGTGTGAGGAAGTAGATTGGATCATGAAAGACTGGTCTATGTAGTGGAAGGTCTCAGTCACATAGAAGAAAGGAAAAAATCCTAAGAATCAAGCAGAAGCAGGAACATCAAAGAAGACAGGAAGTCCAACAGATAATACAAGGAAGGTTGCAGATCATGGTCTAGCCTCACAAAGTAGCACAACAAGAAAGAAGACAAGGAATAAATATGTAGTGTCAAGGGTATAAGTAAAAGGGCATGGAGATAAGGGAGATAGCTTGTGAAAAAAATAAGTATGGGATGAGGAAACAAAAACAAGAAAACTGATGTACATACTTCATCCCCAACCAAGAACAAGACTAGAACATGTGAGGGAGAAATAAGGAAAAATACAAAGTATCATAAGAACCCTCTAGTAATTACTATTACTGAATATGATGAAAAATTAGACGCATATAAAGTTCAGGATAGAGTGGAAAATGCACTACTTGCAGTAGATACACAACGAGAGGATATTATGGAGAAGCTAGTAGAAGTTCGTGACATTGTACAAAGGCTACTACTAAATACAACACATCATCCTACAATGAAACAGAAAGAAAAAGTAAAGGAGGAAATAGTCCATAAAGAACAATAAGAGACAGTGCAGACAGACATAATAAGTAGTGACAGGTTCAAGGTCACACAAGGAATGTTCACAGTAGATGTGAACATAACACAGAAACCAGTGAATGACATAGAACATCTGGAGTTGTTTCTGGAAAACATACCCATGAAAGAATTATACATGTTACAAGTGAGA